>MJUU01060213.1:0-69914 GCA_002080025.1 Modiolus philippinarum
TTCCTGTCATTATGCCAATCTGAATGGACTGTATCTGAAAGGAAAACACAAGTCATACGCTGACGGCATAAACTGGCACAGTTGGAAGGGTTATCATTATTCACTGAAGAAAACGGTAATGATGATGAAGAGGGTAAAGAAAGGAAAGAACTGAAGACATAAAATTCAAATAAAGTTTTTCAACTGTCTCTTTGTTATTTCTGTTTAGCACTGATATGTAATAGGTCCTGTAATTCTCGTACAATTTTGGAACTTCAGGAATCATAATTATATGATCAAACATTGCAAGACAATATTTTCCTTGTTCCTTCGGTATTCTACTGCCGTTGTTTCATAACTTGTCAAATCTGAATGAATATATGGAGGAGAAAATGCAGTTCCGCTAAAAATAAAGCACATCAGTAATGAGTAATCATTCTTCCTGAATTATGGTAGAATATTTGATATTTAACCAACAAGGTAGTCCCAAAAAGTAACTTGATTCTTGTTAACTGAAACAATATAGGAAAATACCGTTCTTCAGCTGAATCAAATTCTGCCATTTCAACATGTGTGTCTCTCTTGCATTTATATAAATAGAAAATCAAACAAAATACGTTAATAAACAATATACACACATGAAGGACCTTAAGTTAAGCGAAGTTTTCGAAGAGACAACTACTTCTGGCCTTAAGATATAAAATGAAGATCCAATGTTGGAGATAACTTATTAATTCATTTCATGGATGCTACTTCCTATGCATATTTTCACTGTAATACGAGCGTCACGTAAACTAAACATTATAAAATCATGTAACAGAGTAAAACTAAACCTCTAACATTTCAGTTCTTGTTCCATCTCGCATGAACAAACTACTCTGTAACAATGTCATTCCTACCGCTATTTATTGTTATTTTGGTCTGTAGTTGTTGCTATGCAAAGAAAAATGAGGCAAAATTGTACCATATTTGTAATAGCTGCCATAAACGTTGTATGTATCAATTAACGGGGTTGGTATATTCAAATTCTTTGTAGCTAGAACATATCTAATTGAGGCGAAAATATGATTTTTTTTTAAGGACATTGAATTGCGAAATTAAAAGAATATAGAAAAATTTAAGAGTCGAGATAAAGCTTATTCTCAATTGTAAATATCTTTGAGTTTATAGTCTTCCAAACGTTTAGATCTAAATTTTTGTACATTTTGTTGAAAATTAAGGAGTATCTCCCTCATGCAAAGCTATGTCCTAAGCTGATTTTGGCTTAACATTTAGATCATATTGGTTATTTGTTATCTATCAGTTTTTAAACATCTTTGAGTTTCTGGTCTTCCAAATGTTGAGATTTTATCTGCACTGATGAGACATAAGTTGTCGAAATGCGCATATGCAGAAAGTAAATTCACAGTAACTTCGGTATTTAGTTATTTATAAACAATTCTGAAAAACGGACATTCAAAAATCATGTTAATTTCTTTAGTAGATTTCAAAAAGCACTCAATAAACACGGGTGATTGAAAGAATTAAAAAGTGGAATGACAAATAACTAATTACCTAACCTACTGTCAATTTAGTTGAATTTAAAAAAAAATATTAATTTTCATAACATTGACAGTAATATTCAAACTTCTTCTGCAAACAGTGTATGTTTCACAGTTGAATCGTTACACCAGAGCTAGCACAATTTATAACTTTTTACTTAGTCGACATATTTATCCTCGTGACTAACTTATCAATCAAGGCAAAAAAATCCGTCTCATACGATATTTGAAAACGTTTTTTTTTGATAGAGATCAGTCCCTCATGGCAAAATTTGAAGTTTTGGCCATAATTGTGATTCATTTTCATACTTCATACTGGGATGAAAATTACTTTTAAAATTACTTTTAACTTTATATAAATACTTGAAGCGCAATGTTAAACTACAAATCAATGACATAGTATTCATAAAAGTACAATTATTTGTCTCTTCTCCTCAGTTTTAATTACTGTTGTAAAAAAAAAAAAAACGACTGCGAAGATTTGTTCAGACGTCAACGGATAACAAAATACTGAAGTTACGGCGAACTTAGTTTCTGCATATTGCATTTTAACAACCCATGTTCTCTTCCGTGCAGATTAAATCAAAACATTTGGAAATCCATAAACCGAAATATGTGTAAATGCTGATAGAGAACAAATTAACAATAGGATCTAAATAGAAAAGCCAATATAAGCTAAGGACAGAGCTTTGCAAGATACACCTTAGTTTTAAAACAATATTCTTAATGTTTGATCTGCACTGATGAGACATAAGTTGTCGATATTCGCACACGCAGAAAATAAATTAACATTAATTTCGGTATTTTTTTATTTATTACCATTGGGCCGATGCCTCTGCTGGTGGACTGTTAGTCCCCGAGGGTATTTAGCAACCCAGTAGTCAGTACTTCAGTACTGACCCGAAAACCTATTGTATTGAATCTTGCAATATCTAAATTTTACAAAATTTTGTTTAAAACTAAGGAATATCTCCCTCAGGAATAGCTATGTCCTTAGCTGAATTTTGGCTTTTCTATTTAGATCCTTTTGCTTATTTGTTCTCTATCGGCTTTAACATGTTTTTCACTTTATGGACTTCCAAATGTTTTGGTTTGATCTGCACTGATGAGACATTAGTTGTCGAAATGCGCATATGCAGAAAATAAATTAACAGTAATTACGGTATTTTTGTTATTTTGATATTGCAAGTTTTCAAATAAAATCAGTTTGCGGACAATCACCGACGTTCTGGCTACTGGGTCGGTGAATTAAGAGTTCTATTCATTCAATTTTTATTTTAAAGTGTGAATAATATAAAGCTTGTATCAAAAGATCCATCTAAACAAATAAAATCAAAACCCATTTTTTGTTATTTTCCGAAAAATTTGCTGAAATTCCGTTTACATACTAATGAAAAGATAAGAACGCCAAATTTGATGCAATAATATATTTATTAACGTATAAAATTCCATAGCAGTTGATTTAATTGTCTAAATTACTGATCTAAGAAAATTGAAAGGTCTATTATAACCCCAAATAAGTTATAGACGAAGCCTGGTATAACGCTGTTGTCTTCAAAACTAAGCTCAATCCGAATCTTTGTAAAGCTTCCTTCAATAGGAGTAATGTAGTAAGGCATTTTGGCATTCATAACCTAGTATAAAATTTGCCTTTTTCTTAAAATTTTAATTATATTTTCACTTGACTACTAGGACACAAGACTTTCGCTTTCAGTTGTTCTATCAAAAGATCAACGCTTACAAAAAGGCGCGATTTTGTTTATGTGACTGGGTACCTTAGAAAAAAGTAGAGATAATTGTTGTTTATACATGTCAACAAGTAAGGGCATGGTCTAAACATAGGTCCTTTGCATTTTGTTTCATTTAAATAATATTTAGAAATACATTACAAATAAAAATATTTGCATATAGAAACAACAGATAATGCAAGAACAGTATAAATAACAAATTCAAAATGGCGGAAGACTACGGATCTACCTTAAGGAGTAGTTCAGAAGTAGTACGTTCTTCCAGTGAATTCATTTTACTTATTAAAATTTGTAATGACATATCAACTAAGATAAACACACCTCGTATACATGCATGTGACCGCGTATGCAAGGACAGAAGGATACACCCCATTCATGAGTGCCCCAGAACTAAATACCAACCCATTTCATATAGTAAATTTCAAAATTAATCAACCCAATTGTAAAGTAAGATTAAGAAAACAATTTGACAGCAGAAATTTACTTCAACATAGACTGATGATAAATACTTGATTAATTACAGCAACCAAGGTTGTGTTGTTCAACTTGTTGTTATCTTAATGCCTCGTTTTAATGTAACAAGTCGCTATTTAACGACTAACTAAAATTGAGTAATCAACGCGTTAAATTTAAACCATTCATTAAATCTTGTAATTAAATACAAAATAACCCATAATGCATAATTAAGTTTATTTTTTGCAAACAAAAATGGCTGAAATAACTATGTGCTCCACACAGAAACTCAAAAGGCTGGAAAAAAGTTTACTTTTCTGTAGCAGAAGAAAATGTAATCCAAGAGCAAGTTACAAAAAACATTTCAGTTTTAAACGGAAAAATGAACAACTCAATAACAAACAAACAAAAGAACAAAATATGGGATGATATTACACAGAAGGTGAATGCCCTAGGTTTTGCAGTTAGAACGTCAAATGCGGTCAAGAATAAATGAAGGAACACTACAAGGGAAGCAAAATCTGTTTTTACAACGTACAAGAATGAGCAGAGGAAGACAGGTTTTGGGCCTGCACCTAAAAAGTCTAGTGCAGCAGTGGAAAATGTGATTGCCATATTTCGGGACACTGCATCCTTCAGAGGAGTTCCAGGAGCGCTGGAGACCAGTAATTTTAATAATGGTATAACATATCTATACAATTTTCTTATAACACTGATGTAATCAAGTTGAATTATTGAGTCCTAGTCAATTGTTCTTGCATGATTTCGCAACAAGTTCCATGCATTCGCGTTAGCTTGTCAAATTCATTGAATCTATCTTGCATATTTTATTTCCACAAGCTCTAGCAGTATAAAGTATCACAAAATGACATCGAAATTTGAAAATGTGGAATTCCGTTTGGGTTCAAGAGAATATTGATAAACGTACAAAGGCCGTCTGCTCATAACTTGAATCTTGTAATCACGTGACATAATCCCTGCTTGCTTCTTTCTGTTTCTCACTGAATGGAATATACTGAAAATGACACGCCTTGCTTAGACGATATTGTAAAACACATATACAATCACTACTAATGTTAAATTCCAATACATTTTTTGCGTATTTCAATTTTTTTTTTTTTGGGGGGGGGGGCAAATTAATTGTACACAGTGCAACTGTCTTCTCAGTTCTTCTGGTAATCCACTACTTTCACTTTTTTGGTAACCAGTCAGAAGTAAATCTAACACAACTGCGTACAAATTCAGTACACAGACAGAAGGAAACAACAGCAGTAAAATACCGAAGGAACACACTGCTTTCAAAGGAGTGGTATTTACAAAAATCGAATTGATTATGCAACTATCGTCTTTATGAGAAAACGATTACCCGAAGTGGTCTTTTAAGAATTTTAGAATAAAAGCACTGAATATTCTCTGGTGTTAACAAGAAAGATGAATACGAAGTAAAAAATAGATTTTTTTTCAAATGTTAGTTTCCGAGTTAAGCTTTTATGGCAAACAAAACTTCTACCATCTTTTACAACCCATTTCAAAACGTTTTTCATAACAATTCGGAAAGGGGGTTCTCGTTATAGGTAATACTTATTTCTGAAATCAAAACATTACGAGACCTTTTCAAAATATACAGTTCTCTTTACCACAATGGAACTATTATTGCCGAATTCATTTGGAAAGTAGAGAAAAATACTAAACATATTATAGAAAGGCAATAAAACATTTCTACTTAAGGGAAACTGGTGATAACGAAAGAGGGTCTAGTTCCCAGGAAACAGATTTGCACAATAATGAAGTGTAGACATCCTTCTAAAAAGTGGGATAACCATTGGATATGTTATGTACCTGCTCATACAACCTCTTCTTTACATGACGATTACTGACTAAACTTGCCATATAGGAAGGTTATATTGCAAGTAAAAAGCTCCTGTAATTATGTCATTTGAAATTACTCATTGCATTAAACGGTTTATACATTATTTAAGAGAATCTTTCATTCCCCTAATGAAACAGACTTTTTAAGACTTTCCCGAATACATAGGAATGCTAATACATTTCCTTTTTATGTTCAAAATTATCAAACGATTGCAATAGTATCAGAACATACTAGTATGAAAAATAGGGTCCAAAGTTAAAATATTTTCTACGCTGGCGGCCATGTTTTTTGTCAGATTAAAACAATATGATTTGTTTTAGTAAAAGTTCTACTATGTACTATGTGAAATCTGGTTTAATCTGCTTAGGGATATCAGTTGTATTGCTGAAAAATGAAATTTAGAACAGAGGTAGGCTGCAAACTAGACTGACAAACGCGATGATTTCAATTTACCTAATTGTCAACTTCCATTTTCTTTGAAACAACATTACATTGGCTCTAGCATATGAAGTTAACAACTTAAAATCATTCGCTACTCAAGAGCATGTGGATGAACAGTGACTTTCTTTATGTAAATCTGTTGCTCACAAATAGGCTACTTAAAAGGTATGTTAACCATGACTCTAAGTCATCACTGCAGAGGTTCTACGGTCATCTTCACAATCTTGTGGACCCCTATGGAATATATGTTTCTAAGAAGACAACAGATCTTTCTCTTTAACAGCTCAAGTTTGTTTTTCCTTTACTTGATTTGACTTTATTACCGAAATAAACATGTTTAACACGGCTGTTTTTTACAAAAAAAACAGGAGATGCTTACTCTACCGATGCACCTAATTCAACAATGGTTTTTAATTTGATCTGTGTTGTTCAACTGTACGTCTGTCCCAATTTTTAACTCACCTAACCGAAAGCCATGTTAGCTGTGGCTACTACCTGGTGTCTGTTCATAAACTTTTTTCAAAAAGTTTCTCCTCTGAAACTACAAGGCCAAATAATTGGGACTGTATAACAACAATTATAGGATAATCCCTTAAAAAGTTTCCCCCTTTTGATTCAATCAAGCGGCAAGCATAGTTACAGTCACTATATATAACGGAGGAAAATTACTGTGTTTTGCAATAGTTCATAAACGTTACTCAGTCTGGTAATAAAAATCCTACTCAAAAAATGATTAGCATGATGATACCTACCTGCCCTGCAATTTTTGAGAATATCCGATAACCTGTGTTTGAGTTACTGTTTTTTGTGTTTTTTACCTACATATTTAAAATGATAGAAGATAGAGGTGAGGTCTAAATTACATAAATGATCAAGATAGAAAGATCTTCGTGTCCTGCAATCTGCAACAAAATCTGACATCTAAATAGGAGTAATGGGCCGGTTTTCCTTGAATTTTTACTGTTTATGTTTTTACTTTTTTCAAAAACTATTCGAGATAAAAGGCAAGTTTGAATTACATAAGTGTTCAGGTTATCAAGGATTATTTCTACATATGTCTAGAGGATTTCCATCACTCCCAAGATGAGCGCCATCGAGGAACAGAGTTTAACATTGAACCCTAAAGGTCTTTCGGGGTTTAAAGATCTTTTCTTCTGAAACCTCTTGAACATTTTATAGTAAATTCTTATACAATAGTCCTTTGGTGGCTCCTGCAATGTTTTGTGATTTGAACGTTCTTACCTCATCCCTATCGGAAATGCTTTCAATGATGTTTTCTTTTGAAACCACTTGAACAATTTTGATCACATTTTAGCAGTATAGTCCTTAGATGGTCCCTTTCGAGGTTTGTAACTTGTATGTTCCTACCACATCCAAAATGGCTGCCATTTGGGAACAAAGTTCAACATAGGACCTTATGGGAAATGCCTTCAATGATCTTTCTTCTGAAACCACTTGAAAATTAGATTAAAATTTAGAATAATAGTCCTTAAGTGGTCCCTTCAAAGATTGTAATTTTTATGTTCACACCTAATCCAAGATGTCCGCTAGTTAGAAGATTGATTAACATGGTGAAATTAGGGAAATTCATTTGAAAATTTCTCTTAAACCGTTTATTATACAACAATTTTGATTAAATGTGAATATAATAGTCTTTTAGTTGTCCCCGTTAAAGTTTGTTATTTTGTATGTTCATATCTCATCCATGATGACTGTCATTTCGAAACATAGGACGCTATGGGAAATGCATTCGAAGATATTCTCTGAAACTTCCTGACTAACTATAACCATACTTGGTCACGAATGTCCCTAGTTAATTATCGTTGAAAAATATTTCTAGCAAGTCTGCATCACATTCAAGATGGCTGCCATCGGAGAACGTAATTTAACATTGGATCCAACGAGAAAGCATTTTAAGATCTCTTTTACAAGCGCCTGACCAAATATAGTTCTTAGGTGTCTTTAAAGTTTGGGAATTTTATGTTGAAACCTCATCCGGGGTGATCGCTAGCGAAGAACATAGTTTAACACTATTGAAAATGCAGTCAAAGAACTTCTCCGACACATTTAGTCATATCACATCGATTTCTATAAACATACACGAAAATAACACTCTTTAACATTTTGGTTATTTGAATTGTCTATGTCAGCAATGAACCAGATGCCCCATTCAAGCATTTGAATGTTATAAAATGGACGTTTTGGGATGTCTTTGTTTCTTTGCGGTTTTATGTTATTATTGTCTTTGGGCTATTCTTTTTTGTACTGATTAATCATCTAATGTATGAAGAATGTTTAGCAACAAGGTCTACTGTTAAAACTTCGGTGTTATTTTAGAGTACATTTCTCTCTAATGTTACATTTTAACTTCCTGTATTGATGTCAACCTACCCGTGTAATTGCTGAATATGTGTCGAAAAATGGCTTATCATTTATTCAACGCCATTCTTGATGCATGTATTTTATTCACATACCAGCTTGGACATTTTCTTTATTCAAAATCTACGGTATGCTTGTGAGATTACTTGCCCAATATTCTTATGTTTGTTGACGATCTCGTATTCATCCTCAAAAGAATTGAAAATGACGGCTGATCATTGATGCAGTTTTTTTGATATCTAGCGAGTGAACTCCGCTGAAACCGGTGTTGATAACCGTATTGACTTACTTTTAGGTATGAATGTTTGTTTTTTTGTTAAGGCTTCAGGGGGACTTCGAAATTGAAAAACACTTATAACAGCATCGTTTCATTTGCTCAATCTTATCACGTATTTGAAAGGATTTGTCCCATGAAATGTTTCATTTCTCTTTATAATTTTTCATCATTCTGTACCTTTGTTTTGAGAAATGGTTGTTTTCTCATCGATAAAATCCTCACAATGACTGCAAGAAAAAAAAACAATAAGAACGACGTTCCATCAGCTTAAACTTACCATGTATTTGAAGAGATTTTTTCTCACGTGCATTCATTCTCAACGAAATCAATTTCCTTTTTCAGATTAGGTAGTCACAATTGAATCATGATTACACAAATAGATAAACTAGACGTCAGAAAAATTGTAGAAACTAGGTCGCTGATATATCCTGCAGAGCTTTCACATTATGACGTCATCAATGCTAAAAGAAACGAAAGAATATCGTAACAACTTAAACCAATGATTGCTGCAACATTGAAAATCGACATTATTTCGAGTAGTTCGGTCTAAATATTCATTCAGTTACAAAACTGTTGCTGATATAAAGATGAAATAAAGGGCTACGCGGAACGCAGCATGATACGGCTGCAGCATGTCGACAACTGAAATTTGAACAAGTGCAATATAAAATGAATGTAGGCACAGTAAAGAGCTTGACAAATTAATCAGTTGGAGAAAAACATTTTAGGTTATTCGAACAACTGCAATTTTGATCCTGATATGTCACATTTAGCTCAGAAATAGCAAGAGATAAGCCAAATCTGTCACATACTACGTAACCCTTCTGTTAAGAGGAATAAAAAAAATCTGATTAAATTCCAATCAATAACATATTACAAATATTTAAAAAAATGCAGTTTTGGTCCTTTTGATCAAATATTGTTCGGAAACGGCGAAAGCTACATCAAATTCGTTGGAAAACTACTGAAAGCTTATAACAAAAGGAATCTAAAGAAAAACTCCAATCAAAATCTGATGAAAAATTAAGATTTCACATATTTAATAAAAATTCTAAATTTGGCCCCTTCGATCCCTAAATGCTCGAAAACAGTAAAAACTACGCCAAATACGTTGATTTACTCCTAAAGGTACTGAAACTTACAGGTGGAGGTATCAAGAAAAAAAAATGCCATCGAATGTTTGCAATTTTGGACCTGTTTGGCCCTCAGATCTCAGGAAGAGACGAGTTATCAGAAACAACACTATGTTTATTGTCCATAAAGAATCCATTGCAAAAGACTGCATCAATATCAGACAAAAAAATTGAAATACGCCCCTTTTGGGTCCCTTTACCTCATGGACAATAATGCCAGGTGAAACCGTTGTCAACTTACACATAGGTAAATTAAAAAGGTACACATCGAAAGAAACCCCGTCAAGATCCAATAAATAATAAATATTCTACAGTAAAATATATGATACCCCAATTTTGCTCGTTTTGGCCACTTTTTTTTTAAAGGGGGCATGCCCATAATGACCAAAACCATACCGAGCATTCCTTTAGTTCAAAGAAACACTGTGTTAAAATTTCATAGGGATTGATCAAGTGAAACTTAAGTTGTTGACCTATAACAGAAGTGTCTACAGACGACGACGACACCGGATGACAAACACGACGACAACGACGACGACAGCAGCATTTACCATTATTCGACCTCATTGTTTTGCGGTAAAACTACAAAACTTGTTTTTTTAATCGAAAATTAATAAAGATGAGAATGAAATGTATGTCAAATTTCACTCGAGATTTTGGAAAAAATTAAATCGCCCAATAAAATAATTGCAGTTAACATATGTGTTATGGTCTCATGTTCATTTACTCCATATCCTTTCTTTAAATATAAAATAAAGGAGGATAAACAAGTTATTGGGCTTTGAAAATATCATCCCTTTCGCAAGAATATGACGCTTGGGGGCTCGTTCTTTAAGTTCACTCGCCCCAGGGCTTCATATTCTCACGAGAAGATATTTTAGGATACATAGCTGTCAACCCAATAACAAATACTAAAACAAAACTTTTTTCCGGGTATCACAAAAACACAATTAGTTTCACAATTATTACAACAATAATATTTTTATTTGAATAATTTTTCATCCTTCAATTAATTTGTAATATACTATAATGCTAGACTAACTTATTTACTTAATATGGTATTTTTTTTTCACTTGTACTCACTCTTGTCTCTGATTTATAAATGCATAATCGGTGTTACGTATTGCGGTAATCGTTGATATGTAGTCTTTCAGAAATTATAAAATGTTCATCTACTGAGGAGATTTGCAATTCGTTGTTCAGCAGAACGACACACGTTGTATTTACAATGTAAAGCAATTTATAGCAATAATACGCTATATCTCTGTCACCCGATATCTCATGACAGACACCAAGTACAACAAACGATGGAGATAGCTCATTAACAGGAACAAAATATCTTTTTTTCTAAAGTTTGATGTAATTAACGAAATGCACGTTCTTTATTCTTTAAATCGTTCTGGTGGTAAACGAAAAAACAAGTCAAGCATTTCCCAACATAACAGGAGGTAAAGCCAAATAACTATCCTGTACTTCTTGTTGAAGTTCCTGTGGAATGAGTGTTGATTGTTTTATATAAAATACTTTCCCTATTGTTCCTTGTCTCATTCTATGATTAAATGTCAAATAACTTTCTGTTTTATGTTTATAGTTGTCCTTGTCTTCTGTTGTATAGACGTTCTGACATAAATAGGTCATATCAGGTGTACAACGAGACAGGACGTTATCGACTATCTGTATTGTTTCCTTGTACTGTCCGAGTACATAATAAAATGAAGCAACCAACCAGATACAGCATCTGTCCTGGTACCATCGAGTAAGTGTTTCTTACAATGTTGGATCATATCATTATGGTCATGACCATGTTCAGGTAAAACTAACATCTGCGGCAACTGCAAGATGATATGTGAGTACACCCAATATAAATTCTGATGATTCTGATTTCATTAATAAGATTATATAAAGTAAAATTCTATATCTACTTTCAATATCTACGTCGGAATTTGTTAAGTATGTTATTTTAAAGAACAGAAAATCGAGATTAATGGGAGAGAAATGTGTGTCGGTGATGGTGCATAATTTTTCATTCCTGAAATCAGTCCAACATATTCTATCAATTACAAATCTTAGCCCATGATGCACCAATTCACCGAAAATACTTAAGATTAATTTATTGTTAGATTCAACACTTTACCGATAAACATATTATGCTGTGGAATGAAATAATTCGGACAATAACAATTTCTTACAAAAAAACATTAGTTTGTCAATACAAAGTGAAAAACAATATGATAAGTTAATTATTTTGAAAGTGTCAATAGATATTTCTTCTGATAACCAGAATACTGTAGTTTTTAAGAAGTATGAACAGAGTAAGTCTTTAGCCTCTTTATTTTTATTTATTATGTTCTTAAGGGTTAATTTCAAAAGAATATAACAAAGCAATTGTGTAAAGTTGAATGAATGGGTAAGTCGTTTTTCTGCCAGGGAAAAGGATATTCGCCATAACAGTTCATTACTTTCATATTTTGGACCGATTGGTACGAATGAACAGCCGTCGTTTGTTACGGAATTTATTATGTTTTCCGATGGCCATTGTCCCTTCTATGTCGATGCATCCAGTAATTTGCACTTTGAGGCCAGCGATTTGATCTAAAGCAAACTGCGGCATCAATATTCTGATCGGTATTAGCTATACAAGGCCCATGCCTACTGTTAAATTCGGAACTCATATGACTAAATCTATTAATAAACAATTTAGTTGAGATGAAAATACCAAAGAAATATCGCTAATAAATTGTATGCACCTAAAACCTTCAGCAATAAGTTTCAATTTACAGAAACCTGGATGTCGTGTATCCTGCTCCATCAGTAATACGGTTTGTATTATTGATGTATGTAAATAGCTCAAGTCATCGATAACTGTTACTGCTGATATCTGAAGCATAATATCAATCTCACTTCCAGGTAAATCCATACCCTCGGCAAGACTTCCACTATAAAATTGTCTGATTTTACTATACGCTTTAATCGTAATTTGGTCAATGATATTAAACATCTGTTGTCTTATCCTAACTTCTAATTCAGTTCCAGCTGCATATATGACATTGATGAATTCCCTAGTCATTATCTGATCGGCGATAGAGGTGGTGCCTGCGTAAGAGTGTATGTAGACTTCATCTCATGTGCATTTACTCCATATCCTTACATTGTTATTTTTGGTATAGATGCGAATTACAAATAAGATTTGATGGAAACAGTTTCCTTCAGATTGTTTCTTGTTAAAATGTTAATCATATATAAAATATCACGACTCATCCGATTTCGCCGCTCAAAACCTATTGCATCGATTTTGGCAACAAAAAAAAATTTAAAAAAATATAAAAAAAATTAAAAAATTAAAAAAAAGAAAAAATCATGCCACTGATGGGCACAGGTTTCGTAAGATTTTATTTCATCATAGCCAGTTATCTATGAATTGTGGAATGTTCTACGCAGTCCGGTCAGATTGTCAGGAAAATGAATAATTTAAATAACTGTTTGTTTCCCTTCTTCATTTCAATAAAATCTGAAACAATACATCCTGAGAACCACGATTTTAACTGACAGATAATTTTGGGAAGACATCCTCAGCTGCAAGTCAGTAATAGTGGATCAACATTCAATATCTTAATGTTCTCTTGATGTCAGTTTCATTAGGAGAAATTTGCCTGAATATGATTGGAATCAATGAGAGCGTTTTGATCCCCTCAAATGGGGCTTGTGTCAGAAACGCTTTCGACAAAATTCACAGTAACTTCGGTATTTTGTTATTTAGATTGCAATAACCCATATAATTGCCTTCGGATGGCCCATAGTTTTAAGACATAAATCGTCTGTGATTACTTCATAATGAAATAGAATATAAAAAAATATAACAACATGATGTACAGTCGGTTTAAATGTTATCAATTATTTTTTTCTATTCTACTCCTGACCAGCAAATGTTACATTTAAATGCCAAGGCAGGGGTTTGAAAGATACCGCTTTTTAAATATCACTTCTTACGAACCCTTATTTTTCATTTCACAATTGTAACAAATGTTTTTTATGTATTTTCAGTTTTGGGATAGATAACCAGAAAATTAATTTATCAGGATCAAGGGAAACCGCATATTGAAATAGCACTATAAGATATTTCAGTTATTTTAGCCTATAAAACTTTTGAGTTATACGTGCTCTCGCATTAAATGGTATTTGGACAACTATAAATGAATGATAATAGCAGTCGAAAATGATGTGTTATTATTTAGGAATTAGATTTAAAAAAAAGGATAACAGTGGCTGAGAAACACAGTCACATACCCCTACCTAACACGAAATTGTATAAGAAATACACAATAAAGACAAAAAACAATTGTTAACAACGATAGGAACTCGGGTCAGTCGGACTTGGCACTGACACTAACTTAAGCCAGCGACAGGGTTAAACCGGTTTATGGGTATCCAAACCTCCCCTTTCTCTGCCCCGTTTCCCTTTTGTGTAAAAACATACGAATAAAACCCAATTCAAATAGCTTCCTACTATGACCAGAATTTTGAAAATCAAAGAAGGTGAACGACGAGTCAAGGAGTGTTCGCCGGTAACTGCCGGCAAGCTGAAGGAGCCAAGTAAGCTGGCGAAACACTGTCGCTCTACGGAAGACAAAAATGAATCAAAACTTCTCGAAGAGTTTGGTAAATAATCGTCATGTATCTTAGTAGACTTCGGCAGTACCAGTGAGAAGCAAGAGTGCGTGTAAAACCCTCAGGCCACTTGATCTCAAAGTCAAATTAACAGATATATGCAGAATATCTTGTCGATATGCACTATTTCTTAAAGAATGTAAGTTACATCACAGATCGTCGGAATTTTTATCAGTTTTTTTGCATTTTTAACTGTTCCATAATAACGAAAAATGCCCTCAGTAATGAGCTAATAGCGAGTGTCACCATGTTGAAATCAAACCTTCATATCTTCTATCAAACTTTTTAATGTATTAAACAATTCATGAAATTTGTTACCTTGTTATAAAATTTTGAATGTGATAGTAAGGTTACGTTCATTAAAGTCGTCAAAAATAGAACAAACACGTGCTAACTGTAGTAGTTGAAATATGTGGTTTATTTCCACTAATTCGTTCATTTTTTTTGACCTTTTTGGACCATTTAGGGATTGCTATATAGTTTGAGGTTCCTCACTATGTTTAAGACTTTACATTTACCCCAAGATCCTCTGCTTTAGGTCGTTTAAACCAGGAAATTGAATGTTGTGTCCTTGACATTTACTCCATTTGCTTTGTTTTCATATTTGTAGAATGGAGCTAATGGAACGTCGCCCTCAAGAAAAGAGGAATAAGTAATATTGAAATCAAAATCATCCCTTATCTAATGTTTAGTTTTTATTTGACCAAAGTCCATTATAATAGTTATATCCTGAAAAGAGCAGTATTGAACTCATTGTTAACTTTATTTAGTTTCAGTTCTTATGAATAAATGAGGTCCACATAATCTTAAAATCGAGGATTGTCAATGGTAAGGATACCGTCAATATACCTGTTATCATTGAAAAAAGAAATAATTTGATCACTGTTTTGTAAAGTTCAATTTATAGTATTCTTGTAATGTCTCGTTCGTAACAGAACAAAAACATCTGCGTAAAGAATTTAAGTTAAGTCTGGATTTTTATCAGTTTTTTTTCATTTTTTTACATGTCCATAATAACAAGAAATGCCTTTAGTAATGAACTGTTTGCGAGTGAGGACATGTTTAGATCTAATGTTCATATCTTCTATAAAACTTTTTAAATGTATGTAAGAATTTATGAAATCTGAACCTTGTTGTAAAAGTTTGGATGTGTTTACATTTAGATTGGTATTAAACTTATTTTCAGACCAAAACCTTATATTCATCTGTATATATTTCAAGATTTACTTGTACATTTTCGTGAGCAAAGTCAGCGTGAAAGGATTTTAATATATCTAATATAAATAGGAAACTTTAAAAATTCACAATTCACAGGCTGCTTCATGTACTATTAGATGTAGTTTTTAAAAAAATTGTTGCATGTTTCTTTAAGAAGAGATTGCTATGTGGTTTTTGTTTGATAGTGCCCTTTTGTGTTTCCAATTTTTCTTGTACTGATAAAAACTCCATACCTTCAACTGTGTCGTCTCCGTATTTAAGGTAGTGCATGTATTCCTTTATTTTTTTGTCTGGAAACCTTATATTCAATATTCTTTGTTCGTATAGTTTTCTTCTTTCAAGACAAGCTTTAAATTCCCTCTCAAACTGCAGAATTGTTAAGCCAAAAACGTCATTTTGAATGATGATTGACCCTTTAAATGTTTGATGAACATCTGGCGAATACTTCCTATTGCCTCGATAATGGAAACTTCGTACGCCATAAATGTCTCAAGAGGATAACATTTTACAAAACTCCATAATGATATAATGCAATCTGCAAAAAACAAAATGAAACGTTTTCACAGGTGTCCATTTTTAACAAATATATTTCATTGATAAAACGATTCAACTAAAAATCAATAAATTTTGATCATTTGAATATTTTTTTCAAAATATTAAAATGTGCTTTTTTAACTTGAAACTTTCCTTTCATCTTTCATTTGGTTGTGTTTTGGGCTACTCATGAAGCATTAATTTGTTTCAACTTTCATGATTACTAATAAAACGATGGCATATATAAGAATGAGATAAAATGTTGTCACCCGAAACTATGAGGAGTCCTGTGTTAATCATAGTTTTCATAACGAGAAAGAATTTGTTAATCGCTGAATATCACTTAGAGTCATGTAATTTCATTATAATTAACGAAGCAGCGTTAATCATGAGATCTCGAAGTGGTGTAATAGAGACGTCGACAAAGTGGTCATGCGTGATGAGCTTTTACTTGTCCCTCAACCAATGGAATTCCGATGAGAGAGATACAACTATTTCATATCTAACTCTAACTACAAAGTCTCGTTGTGTACCACAAATAACTATTCGTGCAAGGAAAAGGTAATAAGGTTGAATCATAAGAGAAAACATTTTAAGAATTTAAGCATCCTTCTGATACGAGCACGTTAAGGAAATTTTATTAGAAAACAGAAAAAACTACTATGACATGAAGAGGAACAGTTGTAATTAACAGTCCGTAAATTCCATTGCCGCCATCACAATTTGGTTGACCAATGCAATGTAGCAGTCTCACGATTTCGACTGACTACACTTTTTCCTTGACACAATTTAATTTAGGGCATAGCGTCTTTCACATGACTGGTAAAACATGCAAAAACAGCTGACATAAACCCTGTCGACAAAGACGAGTCTTGCTCCCTAAGGAGTTCACGTGGAATTATCCGTCTAGTTTATCATGTTTGTATCTGTTAAATTGATTATGAGCTTTGGCAGTCGCTTAACTCCGATCCTTTGTTCTTTTAGGGATTTCAATGGTGGGATTTGTGTTTTTTTATGTTTTGTTTTTTGCATTGATTATTCTGATTTTAGTGATACTTATTACATCTATGACTTGGCTTTTTTGACTAAGATGTCAGTGTGAGCTGTTGCCATGTATTCATTACATTTTCATCAGATCCAATAATTAAATATGCAGGCTTAATTAAAGAGAAAAAATGAAACCTTATCAAAGAAATATTAAAATACTGTAAACCTGGTTATTTTCGCGGGCGGTTAATTTCGCGAAATGTCATACCCAAACCTTTCGCATGGTTAAAATATTTGCGTATCTTCAAATTTTGATCGTAAAACGTTTGTTATTTAAAGTTTTCGCGTTGGGGTTATATTCGGGCAAAATTCCCACACCCGAAATACGCGAAAATTACCCTCACGCGAAATTTTCCACGTTTACAGTATATTAAAAGTCGACCTAGCTTTTAAAAACTTAACACACATATCAACAAAGAGGTTGTAAAATTCCATCATTTCAAAGTAACTTTGGGATTAAAAATGTACTTTATAAATCGTGATACAGCAGGTTGTTCACCTGAAACAACATGAAATTATAATTTATATTGCGTAATTTAATATTTTCAAAAACAATTTGTATTCAACGAATGTCCGATTTGGCCTCCTTCACATGTCTGTTTATTGTTGTATTAAAATTAGTCCAACTAAACTTAAGAAAATCATATTCTTTCGATATCTTATTAACAACTCACGTCCATTTTTTCGGACAAAACATGCTTTCTCTCAACAGACTTATCGTCATCTTGGCAGGGATATTCATTGTTGGGAGGTAATTATGTTATTATTCATAATTAATATATAATATATTTTTTTGTATTTTTTTTTTTAATATTTTTTTGTAGTTTTGTTTTAGAGACAATCGTTATCTTTTACATGATATTTACCACAGATGCGTATAGAGTAAAATTGCATTAGTAATCGAGAAATTTGCCTTAAGGAGGTAGACTTACATTAAGGGGGATAACTCTTAAAAATCACTTCTATGTTTGTTTTTTTAAATTATTTTCATAAATATATTCTAAGCTTCTAAGTAACATAGATGATTTTTTAATTCTTCTTCACACCAATGCTTAAAAGGCATCAATAAAACTGCCTGTTTCAAACGTCTTACTGATATGAAGAGTTATCCCCCTTAACTTAGGTCTACTACCTTAAGTTTGAACTTTTTTTTAATTTGCCATAATTTGGAATGCTAGTATTGATCTTTTTGCCTTTGGATTTCGACCTTTTTTCGGTTATATTGTTATCACCATTATCTAATTTGAAACTAAGTCTACGCAAGCATTTTTTTCGAAACCTCGGACAGTATATGCCATCGATGATGATGGTGCTGAATGTTTGCACATGTCAGGCCTTCAATAAGTATTAGCTAAAGACATATGTAAAGGCAAATATTGCAGGGAGATTCATATATGTTTAGGAATGTGTTTGATATTTTGCAGGAGTTAGGTGGTTAAAACCTGAGTTTAGAGAGTTCACTCAAAAAAAATTATTACTTAAATTTACTTGAAACTGGTATTTCTTTTACTCAAAATAAGTAATTTTTAAGTAAAAAAGTTTGTCACAAGGATTAGTAATTCTAAGTAATTACAAGTATTCTTAAATAATGCTAAGTAATTCATTCAAGTAAGCAAAACAAGTAATTTTAAGTAATCAGAGTAAGTAATTCTATTCCAATCCATTTAAGTAATTTTTTAAGCCAAGTAAGTAATCTAAAGAAGTAATTTTAAGTAATTACAATAAGTAATATCAAGCCAGTTAAGTAAATTTAAGTAATCGCAATGAGTAATATAAAGCCTGGTTAGTAATCAAAAGAAGTAATTCTAAGTAATCACAATGAGTAATACCAAGCCAGTTAAGTAATTGCATTAAGTAATATTAAGCCCGGTAAGTAATCAAAAGGGGTGAATATAAGTAATCACAATGAGTAATATAAATCCTGGGAAGTAAACGTTAGTAGTCACAATTAGTAATATAAAGCCTTGGAAGTAATCCAACTTAGTAATCTTGAGTAATCACTATGAATTAAAACAAACTAGGTAAGCCATCAAATTTAGATGTAATAGACGAACAGGTCGTTCTAAGCCTTGACAGTATTTCACTAATTCAGTAAAAAGACTTTAAATAATAACGAGCAAATTTAGTTATTGGATGAATATTTCATGTGCTTGTTCAAACCAATCCAGGGATTTAAATAAAACACATTACGTTAAAGTAACATTTCTAACTTTTTCCACTGTATATATAAAAAGATCTATCCGGAACCAATCCATGATTTTGTAACAGTTGATTTCTTCTGCCATGAATATTTTCTGAAATCATAAATAAATCCACTAATAACGGAATAAACCAAGATATCATTTTATACTACAACAAGTGTGGTAACTGAAGTATTTCCATTAAATATTTTCCATTCAAATCTCAATTTGTACTTTTAGTAAATTTCACAGGTTGTCGAATATCACATTTTGAAGACAATCTGACAATTTGTCACTGTAAATCTCTGGCTATACTGTATGCCTTTTACTTGCTTTGGTAACTGTGCTATGATTTCTAGTTTTTGGTATTCCCATTAGTTCTTCCCCAAGTAATTCAGTTTCTTAATGCCAGTTTTTCATTTACTTGCTTCCGTATTACAATTACTTGTACCTGGTGCTTCTTTTCATTTTCTAGTATTTCTATTACTTATTTCAGCTTTTCTTAAGTAATTACAAGTACTTATTTCTCATATTTCTGATTACCATTGATAACTATTTTTTATGCAGATACTTCACTAAGATCCTTGAATTGAATATGGTAGATATAAATCTAATGTAGCACTTCCACCTCTAAAAATCTGCTGTTATGTAGTGTTACTGCTATAACTTCAGAATGGAATGTAGAAGTAAAATGCAAGATTTACCTGAAATAACAGAATTTTACCACAAAGTATCGAATTCAAGTCTGATTAATTATGCATAACTAGTTCATTGGGTCATTATTTTAATAATCTTTATTTACACATTAAGCTATTTCTTTTAAGTTTACATACAGTAATCAGTATATAAATATGTGTAGCTAAACACATTCATCATATAGTCTGTGTGTAATACATGTTTAAATAGTACGGTACAAGTATTTATACATACAGTTTAGTAAATGAACGATGCTTGTTCGTTATGTGTAACACACTAGCGGATAAGACCTTATATTATTTCATTGTTATATGTGTGTAATTAACCCCAATTTAGTACGTCTCGTTATCTTGTAATATATTAAATCAAGTAGCCGACACGCTGTATGATAATAAATGTGTATGGCTTGTTTACATGAAATAAAATCTTGAAAAGTTGTTTTGTAATTACACATGTTCTAAATCAAGATGTATGTGTATATTAAGTATTACACAGTTACCACTGACAGTTACACGGCGGTTCTGGCTGGAAACCATATAATTATTAATTTCTGATCTACAATTTTAATTAATCTTGCATTTTAAGAAAAAGACAAATATATATCTGATTAAAAATACTTAAACAAAGTGTGTCATGTTTTGTGGACACCATAACAGTATTAAAACTTGTAAAATGTCTCGGATAGTAATGATAAACAAACATCCCCCTTTTTCTAATTTCTTCTTTGAATATTTCTTGATGTAATCAAAGTTGCAACATATAAAAATACCTGAAATGTAAAACTGCCTAAACATTCAGAATAGTTATCTAAATAAATTTGTTAATACACTATCTCAAGATACTTATCTGAAATTTCCTTTGTTCTCCAATATTTTGAATTACCCAAGGGAGATAATAAAAGATTCTAAACTCAAAACAAATCCGGACAATTAATCAGGCTTTGTCTTTAGTATTTATAGACTTTTTACAGTGTAAACTGTATTTTTCTTTTAAATAATAATTAATTGTCAGATAATTAGTAATCAATATACAGTTTTAGTGTTTTTTTCTGTGACTAAAAAGTGATTATTAGCAAATTATTTGAAATTTGTAGTTTGAAAGGAAAATAAGTAATTCAAAATTACTAAGTAAATGTTTCCGAAGTGTTAAGTAAAAATACAGTACATGTAAAAGACCCATCAACCAAATAATACATACCTTTCATATTGCATGGTAACCGTGCTGGTGCCAGAGAATGGGAAAAAAATTTAGTCATCTGCAATCGGGGTCCTTATATGTTCATTAATTTTCATAGTTGTCAATAGATTGTGAGACTTGAATTTTGGTATATTGCTCTTCCCTTTACTTTACCCCTTGCTCATCACGCAGAATCCAAACACTCGTACATTGCTTGGATGAACATATAATAAACGTAACGTATCGTAAATGGTTAGTAAATATAAGTAATTGTTTTACTTGAAAAAAGGTAAATAAGACATTACTTAGTAATTCGTTAGTAATAATAAGTTATAATAAGTAATCTTAAGTAATTGCTCAAGTAATTCTAAGCATTTATTTTACTTGAAATAAGTAATAAGTAATTACTAAGTAATCATTAAGAAATAGTAAGTAATTAATAAGAAATTGTAAGTAATTGTCAGTAATTAGTAAGTTATTATCAGTAATTGCTCAAGTAATTTTAAGTATTTCTATTACTTGAAATAAGTAATACGAAATTACTTAGTAATTTTTTTTTATGAGTGTTTGCAAAGATAATGAGAAACCTCGGTCGGTTATCTCTCTGTACCAAGTTTGTTTTGTATGGTTCAAAGTGGAGATAATTTTAATTAGCATATCAATAGTCTCTTTTGATATTTAAGTACAAATTATCTCCACTTTCAATATATATAACTAATTTCGAACAGGGAGATAACCGACCGAGGTTTCTCATTATTTGATATTTATCTTATATTCAAAGGGAGAAAACATTTAATGATATCTTTATTTAATGAATTGGGACTATAGATTAGATTAATGAGATCGAAGGAAACTCTTGAATACGAAAACAAAAATAATGAAGTGAATGTAATGACCGCCTGGAAGACACGAATCGAGTTCAGTAATGTTTGTTCTTCCAGCTAATAATTTTTCTTCTCTAAGTCTATAGCTATAGCTTATTTAGTTTGTTGAATAACAATATATATGTCAACTTTATTTATAGATTAAAAACTGGCTCGACACGAAATCATTTGTTTTAAAAGCAAACTATATACAATCTTAAACGTTTCACAACAAAGGACGAAAGGCGTCAGATAGAGAATGTAAGTTATTATACTTATGAAAAATATTGTCTGAACAGTTGACTTAGACATATATTGAATACATGTACTTTAAGTATGCAGGGCAGAACAAGCTAAGCCTTCCTGAACACCTAATGTCACTCTTTGAGAGTTCAAACTGTTAATGTTTTAGTTTTTATTGTTGTATTTGTAGTGTTTGCGTATTGTGGTTATGTAGCGTCTCATGGTCTTCCGTCTTCTGGTGTTCATGCTTTTGCCTTGTCTCCGGACTTTGATTAAGGTAACTTTGTTCTTTGTTCCTTCGGTATTCTACTGTCGTTGTTTTTCAATCCACTGTTATGCCTGAAAATGGTCTTCGGATCAAAAAAAGTAAAACTGCCGGCTAAGTATTTTTATTCTTATGATTCAAATGGAAACATATATTTTATTAACGAAACACATTATTTTTTCTTTTAACGACGAATAATGTTTCGACTGTATAAGAGTAGATTTCAATGCTGAAAATGACTCATGATTAACATACTGACCCAACAAAGGGTTTTCCCATGATATCTCGAGACCTACGTGTCATATCTGAATGAAACTTTGCACAGACAACGGCAGTAGAATACCGAAGAAACAAATGAGTGAAATTTACAAAAATCGAAGTCCAAAGGCATGGCCAAAACGAGAACACAGAAAACAATGACGCTAGACAGACACAAAGCACAGAAACAGAAATCACAACATTCAAAACAAACCACTCACAGTGTGAAAAGTGTGACTTATGATTACAGGAGAACCCCTATAGATTTAGAGGTTTGTGCCACAAAAGGTCAAGGTCACAACTTCTAAAAATAGTCAAACAATTGATTTATCCGTTTCCACACAATATCTCCTGAATCACAAGACACGTCGAAATGAAACTTGGAATAGAAAAAACGTTTGACCAGATGGAAATTCTATCGATTTTGAAATTTTTGCGACAAAGGTCAAGGTCACAACTTTTAAATATATAACAAAAAATAAGCATTTGTTATAATGAAAATAACTAAAAAGTTTTATTGTTCATACAAAAGTGTTTAGATTGCTTGAACATGTTTATTCATTTAATAGTTCGAATTATGTATAACAACGCACTTTTTGAAGGTGTCATTTACTTAAAAATAAGATATAATGAAAAGTCAAAATTAAAACGAGAGGTAATAAAACTAAAGGTGGCAATTGAAGTATTCGATATTAAACTATGTCCAGTGTATTCTGATTTTTTTGTAAATTTCCTGAAACTTAAAGATTGCCTATTAGATTAAAAGGGTAACCACTGTCCAAATGTTCTTTGAATGCTGGCCTGAAATGGGCTGTAAAGGATAGTGGTAGTTTTAAGTTTCCATTGAAACCGAAACAAGAAAACTGAATCTTTGAAAAAAAATGTTTTGCTACATATTTTTATTCACAGTATAAACAAGATTATAAGGGGAATCCCTGCCTTTTTTTTTCTTTTTTTGAAAGGGGAACTTGGAATGTTTTGATATCAGCAATGGAAGGGTTTGATTTCAGCAATACATATTACCTTGATAATAAGGGTAACCCCTGCTCAAATGTTTTTTTTTATAATGGTCTAGAGTGGTTTGTAATTGATAGTGGAGCTTTCAGTTACCTTGAATAGAAACAAAACCAGAAGACCTAATCTTTGATAAAAAGTATTCTGCTACATATTTTTCTTCAGAATTTCAGAAATTTGTATAAATAGATTATAAAAGGAACCCCTGCCAAATTTTATTTTTGAAAGGGGGACTTCGAATGTTTTGATTTCCGGAAGATTAATAACCTGGATTATAAGGGGAACCCCTGTCCAAATTTTTCCTTGGATGTTGGTCTGAAATGGGTTGTAATGGATAATGGAGCTTTCAGTTACCATAGAAACCAAACCAGAACACTGAATCTTTGAAAAAAAATATTCTGCTTCATATCTTTCTTCACAATTTCAGAAATATAAATAAAGAATATTATAAATGGAACCCCTGACATTTTTTTGAAAGGGGGACTTCGAATGTTTTGATTTCCGGAAGATTAAGAACCTGGATTATAAGGGGAACCCCTGTCCAAATTTTTCCTTGGATGTTGGTCTGAAATGAGTTGTAATGGATATCGGAGCTTTTGGTTTGCCATGGAAACCAACCTAGAAAAACTGAAATTTTGAGAAAAAGAAAGGTATTCTGCTACATACTTTTACGATTTCAGCAACACCAAAAAACTAGATATTAAGGGGAACCCCTGCCCAAAGTTTTTTTGAAAAGGGACGTGGAAAGTTTTGAGTTCATGCAGCTATCAGTAATATGTATCATCTAGATTAGAACAACTGCCAAAATGTTTGGCGAAGTTGCGACAAAGTCATCCATCCTGTGAAAGTTGCAATGTAAGTCTCTGACTGAAATAAAAGATTTCATATGCATGTGTACAACCACATGTATTTGCATATCTGATGATGTACTTATAAAATTAACAAAAATTCGCGTTTCGGCTTTCGCACCTTTGGTGCGTTTTCTTATTTTTTTCTTTATAGCACTTTTTATGAGTATTTTTAGATGAATATATTACGCATATTAATTTTTTATCCTTTTTTTAATTTTTAATTCCCCTCGAATAACGTCACCAAAGGCGACGTGACCGGAAGTTTGCGAATGAACGACTAGAGGAAGCTCTTTTTGAATTTCTAATTTATCATTTTGATAAGAGGTTACGTTGTACTTCTGCAATAACACTGCAGTGGTCGTGTGAAAATGTATACCTGTGTTGATTTCCTGCTGAAGGTCATATGAACCGTACATTGCGTGATGAGACATTGTCTTTTTGACAGCGCCCATGCCCATTTCACTATTTTGTTGCTAGAGGGTATGTATTTGGATGTCCTGAGGTGATGGTGCTACTTCTTGCCGAGACAAGAAAATTGGAATTGAAATTTCATGTTAATTAATCCATCATTTTCCTTGTGTGTGATGTGTCACATTTAATTTTCTCCCCTATCCAACTACTTCGGTCTTTTCTTTTTATTGGGTTATATGATTCCAATTCTCTGTCAAAAAGATAAAGTCTATTATCATTGGCATTTCTCCAAGCTTCATAAGTGTCTTAGTTTTCTCTTTCAAGCGTTGAACCGCCTGTTTTATATGCATTGAGGCTCTCTGTATATTCTCAATTCAGAATACAGTATTGAAATAAACTTCCGAAATCGTATCTCTGAAGTCATCTGGGGCTTCACAAGACTTTGCTCATTTGCCAAAGGTTTGCTTATATGACTCAAGAGTTACATATAAGTTATGCTCATAAGTTACTCTCGACTGTATTACCGTGTTCATTTCATTTTTTTATGATGATTGCGGTTGGATGATAGTCTATTGTGGTTGTGGTGCTGAAAATATCAACCCTGTAGTTTCGCTTGTTCTTATTGTAGTGATTGTTAAAATTACTGTTATTGTACTTATTTGTGCGGTGTACTTATTTTCATGAATTTCATGGCCAGCAATTTACGCGAAAATAAGTACCCGCGAATATTATAATTTTACATTAAAGTAATAAGGAAATTACATACACGCGAACTTAGCAAGAAAGGAATTTTCGCGAAAATAAGTACTTGCGAATATAAGTACAATAACAGTATGTGTTGATCTTTTTCAATGAAAGCTTTCCTTTTATAATGCCACTAACAACTGATTTAATTTGCCCACGAGTTGCTCACGAGTTACTCAAAAAATATGCTCGCAAGGTCATATCTCTGTGTGATGGTGGTGGTGATGGCATGATAGATTAATATGATAATGGTTTTGATAGTGGTTACAGTGGTTTGGGCTTTCGTGGCAGAAGTTGTCGTTGAGGTAATGAGGCTTGTT
Source organism: Modiolus philippinarum (assembly GCA_002080025.1). Lineage (NCBI taxonomy): Eukaryota > Metazoa > Mollusca > Bivalvia > Mytilida > Modiolidae > Modiolus > Modiolus philippinarum. Next base: position 26,307 of record MJUU01060213.1, read on the forward strand.
TTACGGTTATTAGGGTGACACTTCTCCAATAATATTTTCCCCAGTTTTATGAGCATACTTAAGACCATGGAAACAGGACTCACGAATTACTCATGGGATTTTCGAGTTGTTCATGACTGCTCACATAACTCATGATTTGATCATATGATTCACGGATTTTTTGCGAGTACGCCCATCTGACATACGTTTTACTGCCATACTTATGTGCTCATCTCACTTTTATGGGATGGGATGCCTGCTACTGATTTGGTGGTGTTGAGATGGCATTGTACCAGTGTTTGATGTTACAACGTAAGTGATCCATTTTCCTAGCCTTTAACCCAGACCAATACAAAGAACACTACTAAATAAACATGAAACCTTTTTTTTGTGGATTTGACTTTATTACAAAAAATGACATCTTAAACATGATAGGTGTCTCATAAGGAATAGAAGATGCTAACACTGAAGGTTCCTCCGATTTCGAGCATGGGTTGTGTCCATTTCGCTCATCTGTGCCGTACTTATGTGTTGTCTGTGACTCGTTGTGTTTCTGATGTTGTCACCGTCTTTGGACTTTTCCTTTTTTGACTTACAGTTAGCTTTTCTGTCACTAAAGAACACTCAAGTCGATTATGGTAAAAATACTTTTACATTTATAAACTTTTCTAGACTCTATAAAGCATAACACATGAAAACTAATCATGTATTTTTGTCAACTTCGACTTTGAAAATTATTTTTGTTTCATTTATACGGCGCTGTCGACGATAAAAACAGAATTGTATGATCAATATAAATACTTGAACTCGTCCAAAATTCTGAATATCCAACGAAAATACAACAGTAATTATCGAATGCACACAGCGCATGAGTTACTTACATACACTTTCGATCATGAGTTGAATATTTAAAAAGATCAGATTCTTGGATTAGTTATATTGTATTAAATAGATTTTCTCAAGTATATTTAATGGTTTATTTGGATTATTGGTATGACGATTGTTTTCGATATTAATCTGATGAGAGGTTTAACAAAAACGTTGACAACGTGCATTGTGACGTCACTTCTTAGAGTGAAATTCTGATAAGTAAATTCACAGTTATTACTTTTATTTAACTGAGAAATTTGAATCTTTCACCTCAGTCTATATTATAATGATCGTTTGATTTGCTCTACTCTGGCGTCACTGTGATAGGATATGTATTTTAATGTCACCTCAGAAGTAGTCGGGGTGACATGTTGTTATTCTCCGTTTCTTTTGATTATCCTTATAATTTTTCCTTCTTCCAATAAATTTTGTCGAAATGGTGGAATGGTTTGAACAAAGTTGGAGCACCATCTGAAGTTATATAATATACGATAAAATTTTAAATAGGGGTGCCATTTTCAAGATGGCGACTAAAGGCTGCAAATGCGATGGAGTCTTGGGGTGACAACAGCTATTGCTTAAAATTGCAAATTTAGTTGCGTTTCCTTACTTTTTTTTCTTTTGACAGGTTGGTAGATGGAGGTTATTGCTACTATTCAACAAAATGCAAGAGATCGGGCTACAGAAGAAGTAAATATAATAAAAAGTGTGGTGTATTTGGATGGAAACGTTGTACTAGATATAAGTACGTTTTATTGTAGTTAAAAATGAATTATCAGAATAAGCTTTGGCAATAAGTTTATAATCTTTACCAGTGGGAAGACTTAAATGATTAACACTCTTGACAAAATTACCCAAACCATGTGTATATAAATATTAGATTGAGGGGGTGCTCAGCACCAAAAACATGTTGTAGTGTCTTTTCAATGAATCTGCAGATACCCATTTCGATTTGACCCCGCGGATGTGACATGACCTGTTATGACTTCAGTTACAATGTCAATGCGAAGCAGAACATGTTTATCCATTCGGACCGCCCGATGTCACGCTCGGTTGATATATGATTTCTCCTTGTTAGTGCTTTAGTTTTGAATATTATGCAAACCAAAATGTCCCGTATTTCTTTAATCTGTTATTCAGGAAAGGATTAGAAGAACTTTTATAAAGTTGAATATATTTTGATTTATTTTTATTGTCATAATAAATGAGCATTTTTCTTTCTTCATGTGCTGTATATCAACATAGACCAGTAGCGCAAAAGTATAGCAACCCGCACGTGAAGTATGACGGTGGCTAATAATTTCTGTGTACGGGAAACCATATGGAGAAATCCATTTTTGCTCATTTGCACAATGTTTTACGGAGTCAAATATGGGTAGCGGAACTCTATTGTTTTTTATGGGAATTTGTTTTTAAAAAATCTTCCCTGACTTAAAACTGAGTTGCAGATCAAATAGAAGGTTACATTGGAATAGAACATTTGATATGCAGTTAAACAAATCATGTCAGATTTACACAGGAAACCCAAGCCACATGAAAATCCGAAGCGAGAGCCCTTTACCATTCCATCATAAATATTTTTTTCAAAATGGCTAGAATCGTCATCTTCCCCCAGCTCCATTGCCAAAGTTTAATTACAAAGTCATTACAAAAACAAGATACACGGTGAAGCAACAACATTTTGACTGCCAAAGAAAGTACTGCAACAAACCCTAATTATGTACTTTGTAAACTTGAATTTCCCACGGAAGCTTAATATGTACCAATATAAAGATGTTTCAATTTATTGAACCAATGTTTTCCCTAAAAATTCTCGATTTACGTTTTGTTTTTACATTGAAAACGTCATGAGGATTGTCAAAGTGATTTTAAATGGAAATACAATTACGAGTAAGTTTAAGCAATAAAACGTGTTTGGCGAAGTCGGTGTTGGTGAGGAAACTGACAATTCACGTGATTCTTTTTTTTTATTGAGATACTATGAACATGCATTGAAAAGTATTGTTGTTTCTCGATATGCGGTGATAACTTTATTATAAGACTTTCATTAGAAGAAAAATTCTGATAAAAGCTGTTAGAAGATTTGTCGAGATTTCTTCATTTACTGGGTCAAGAATGCAGCCTTTTACATCCTTTGCTAGTACCAGGGCATTCCTGTAGCCCAATCGTACCTTTTCTACCATTTGCCGGATAAATTACGGAAGCATGAAGGAGACATGTGAATCTTTTGCTATCTCGTGGCCAAGACATAATAAGTCGTTTAGTTATGTTGTGGCCACGAGATACTAACTCTTTTCCACGACATACTAAATCGTGGCCACGAGATACTATCTCGTTACTTTGAGATACTACCTCGTTACTTTGAGATACTATCTCGTTCCAAAGACTTACTAAGTCGTGGCCACGAGATAGCTATGTCGTTCCCACGAGATACTATCTCGTTCCCAGGACATACTAAGGCGTGGCCACGAGATACTTATACACTTAGAAACCTTCAACAATGAGCTTTGCTCATATTCATAGCTATCTCGTGGCCAGGACTTAGTATGTCGTGGGAACGAGTTAGTATCTCATGGCCACGACTTAGTATGTCGTCGGAACGAGAAAGTATCCCGTGGCCACGACATAGCTATCTCATGGCCACGACTAAGTATCTCGTGGCAACGAGTAAGTATGTCGTGGGAACGAGATAGTATCTCGTGCGAACTCATAGCTTTCTCGTGGCCACGACTTAGTAGATCGTGGGAACGAGAAAGTATCTCGTGAGAACGAGATAGTATCTCGTGGGAACGAGATAGCTATCTCGTGGACACGTCTTAGTATGTCGCGGGAACGAGTTAGTATCTCGTGGCCATGACATAGCTATCTCGTGGCCACGACTTAGTATGTCGTGGCCACGAGATAGAAAAAAAATCACATTTTCGATCCATGCTTCCGTTGATAAATAGCCTTGCACGTATTAAGTTTAGTTATTTTAAAGCCTGCCAAATAACGGATTTTAATATCCCAATGACTGTTGAAATGTATATGTTAAGAATAATGGAAGTTTTGTTTCTGGTACGAAAAATATTGGCGACAATAATGGACGAGGTCACTTTAAAGTACCAGAACAAAACTCCTATTATTTTTTATCGGTACATGTAACTACATAAATCATTGGATAATCTAAGAATAAATTTTGTAAAAATTAAAATATATTTTCTAGGACTCGGGAAATTTCATATTGATTAGTAATAGCATTAATTCTATCCGACCGGTATTGTAATGTTGATTTTTTTTTATAATACATTGAGGTGCTGTTTGATTAAGTAGCCATGTGCTTATGCATTTGTTAAGTATTAATGCTAAAATACTTGATCGATTCATCAACGAAACAAATACAAATTACCGATAAATATATTTAAGACTGAAACATCCTTATAATTGTTTTGTTCTGTCAAGTCATTTGAAAATTGCAGCATTCTAATTAATTCATAAAATGATTCACACTATTAACTCTGATGATAATACAGCAGAGCACATGGTTTCGACCATTAAAGTAACTTCTGGGAAACAGTTTAAGAGGAATTCCTCCTATGAATGCTGGATTTTTTCATTGTAGCGATTATGGCCGAGTGTTATGATTGTCGTTACCGCTAGCCTTAAGACCAACGAGAGCTCCCATCAAATCCCGTATTTCATTTTTTTTTAGGTTTCCCGACAAGAAAACTTCATATTGCTGTCAAAATTGAAATTACCCCGGGTACGAATACATCTTCAAATTATAAATTTGCCTCAAAATTGTTTATTTACTTGACGATGTCTTTCCCAACGTGACTGTAAACATGTGTACTTATGAGGACAATGTATTTATGGAAGCATCTCGAAAAACGAAACGCAAAGAACACCGGAATATATTTCTTCGGAAGGATCATCGATGTTAACAGGACTGCATTTATTATACACAGAGCTTAGTTATGTAACACAGCACGACAGCATCATCCGTACGACATTTGTATCATAATATCGAACCACACAACAAAAGTGATCCAAAACAGTGTCCAGGTCAGTGTGTTATATTTTGTTTTCAAAACTCCCGTTGAGACCAGAAGACTTGAAATTCCATCCTCAGACTGTATTAAGAAAACTATATCAATTGCAAAACTGGAAAGATTTTTTCACGGTGGACACTTTTAAATAAAATAATAATTATGTAGTTCCCGATTATAGTTTAAAAAAAAACTTGAAAATCGGATAACTACTGCATAGTACTAGTAACTTTCTGTTTCTTATGCACATATGAAGGGAATATTTGTTGATATAATTTAAAAAAAACTCGTATATTAGATCTTCAAGATTTCGTTGCCCGCAAAACTTTCGATTTGAAACCAAAATGTATTAGAAATATTGAAAACGGTTAAAAAATTTTGTTTTACGCGAATGAACTAACTTTGTTTCACGTGTCATTTTGTAAACACATGAGTCAACCGAGAAATCGCCAGTCAACCACACCAGGCGGTTATAAAGAATGTCATATATTTCAATATACATGTTTTATGGACTCCCGTAATGGACTACTAGTGACAAGAATTATTTTGACATATAAAAATAATTCAATTCAAAGCATATAATTCTGATACATGTAATGAGCTTGCAAAATTAATCATTAAGATTATTCTCGTTTCCCTTGCTCTCTCTTTGTATTCTGTTTTTTGTTTTTGTTTGTTTGTTTGTTTTTTTTTGTTGTTTTTTTTAAACAACATTCTTTTTTACAACCCAACAGGGAAAAAAACGAATAACAGTACTGTGTACTTTGATTATTTCAGAGATAGTTGACATGTTTTTATTTTAGGCAAGTGATTGTTTATTTCACGAGGACATGCACTAACAGAAGATGTTGTTCTGGATACACCGGACCTTTCTGTTCACAGGGTAAGAGTCTAATTTATTTCTTATAAACAATAATTCAATACAATAAAACCATGATACATAAGAAGGTGCGTTTATTTTTGCTTTTTGTACTTATTTTCTTATTTTTTGTCCTATGGTCTAATTTACTACCGATTTGTGTTCTATTTAATTAAAAACTACCATGCATGTAACTTTCATTTCGGTCAAATTTCGTACGATTATCTGAGTATTTATGCCATTTGAATTGCCATCATTTATATTTGTGCATCATCAATACTCTGACGTCCATATTGTTACTTCATATTCTGTTTGACGCAAAAAAAAAGGATGAGGACAATAATATTTTAGCATTGGAGCTTGTCATGTGTTGTTGAATTAGGTAATCTCTGAATCAGGGCAGGGATGCTACTTAGTTTTAACATAAAATATTACAAAAGTTTTGATAACTGAAGTTATAGGTGATATCCAAGTTCATGGTCGCGCTCCTTGATTTATCTCTTTGTAAGATTTATCTTACTAGGATGTGGACACACACCTATATATATCAAGAACTTCAAAGAAGGTACTTAATTCACAAAGACAGATTAAATATTTTTTAGTTATTATACCCCGGCTTTGCGGGAGGTATATAGTGCTCGTGGGGTCCGTCCGTCCGTCTTTTTGTACCCAACAGCTGGTATCCATTACTCCTCCTAAACCAATGATCAGAATTTCATGAAACTTATGCAGGAGCTTAATTACATATTGTAGATGTGCACTACGCTTTTTTTTTCAATCATTCCCTTTTTCCAGATTTTTGACATGTTTTGGACTTTGTCATTTTAGCTCAATGAAAACCATATGGTGATCACATGGTATCCACTACTCCTCCTAAACCACTGATCAGAATTTCATGAAACTTATGCAGGCTTTTAATAACATATTGAAGATGTGCACTACGCTTTTTGTTTTCCAATAATTTCCTTTTTTCAGATTTTTGACTTGTTTTGAACTTTGTCATTTTAGCTCAATGCAAACTATATGGTGACCACATGGTTTCCACTACTTCTCTTAAACCACAGATTGGAATTTTATAAAACTTATGTAGGAGCTTCATTACATATTGTAGATGTGTACTACACTTTTATTTTCCCCAAATTCCTTTTTACCAGATTTTTTATGTGTTTTGGACTCTGTCAATTTAGCTTAATGCAAACCAAATCGTGCCCTCCTGGTATCCACTATTCCTTCCTGACCACTGATTGGAATTTCATGAAACTTATGCAGGAGCTTTATTACATATTGTAGATGTGCACTACGCTGTTTTTTTTAACAATAATTCCTTTCTTTTCAGATTTTTGACATGTTTTGGACTTTGTCATTTTAGCTCAATGCAAACCACATGGTGACCACATTGTATCCACTACTCCTCTTAAGCCACTGATTGGAATTTCATGTAGGAGATTAATTACATATTGTAGATGTGCACTACGCTTTTGTTTTCCAAATTTTTTTTCCAGATTTTTTGACAAATTTTCGACTTTGTCATTTTAGCTCTTGAAATTCAAACCACATGGTATCCTCTTAAATCTCTGATTTGAATTTAATGAAATTTAGCAGGAGCTATTTTACATATTGTAGATTTGCATTAAATATTTTGTTTTCCAATTATTCCTTTTTTGGCTTATTTTTTTTTATGATTTGGACTTTGTCATTTTAGCTTTTTTACCTCAATGCAAACCATATGGTAAATACCTGGTATCCACTTCTCCTCCTTGACCACTTATCAGGACTTCATGAAACTTATGCTGGACCTTAATTACATATTGTAGATGTGCAATTTGTATTATTCCTTTATTCCAGATGTTTAAGAAAACGCAGGAAGAGTCGGGGGCGGGGGTATCCGTGGTCCACTAGGCCACAGTAACTCTAGTTTATTAATGAATCTCAGGAATCATCTGATAAAAAATCATTTCATTTCATACTATTATTTATGTCACGTATGGACGATGAACTAGTCAAAACTAGAGGGTGCAGACCATGAACTTTTATTGAACGAATAAATGCATCAATAAATTTCTGTCATTTTTTCTTTTGTTTAAGCCATTTGCAACGGAAGAACAACTTGTCAAAACGGTGGTACATGTATAAGACCTTATCATTGTTCATGTAGATCGGGTTATCGCAGTCCGAATTGCGAAGGTAATTCTTCTTATAATTTCAAATGGGTGTTAGGCCCTCTATAATTATGACAACAGCGTTTTCTTAAATGATAACGACTGATACACTTATGATGACCATCGATCTCCAAAGTTTACCTTTGTCTCGTATTAAAGTTCCCAATAACTAAATTTGAAGTAAGATCTTAGAAATAGGTGAGAAGCACGCATATTAAATTGAATTAAAAATAGAGCCTTTCGGTGACTGATCTATTTTAATTTCAACTAATTTATATCGATATTTCAAGTTCTCGTACTTTGTACCACTGGAGAAACGGCGATTATTTGCCTTTACCTATTAAAAAAATTCTAATTTGTCCTATTATAATTATCGAAATAATTTTTGGGAGCTTGAATATTTACTAATTTTACAACGGGGTTGCCCTTTATCTCGATATTTCTCCCCTTGCTGTCGCTCAGGGAAAAATATTCGGTATAAAGGGGCAACTGGTGGTAAAATCAGTGGATGTTAAAGCTCCCCAATATCATTTCTCAATTCTGGTAACAGCAATAGTGAATAATACATGGCAAAATCGGTATCACATGCCATATCATCCCGAGTTACCAATATCAGCCCGAGGGCCTCTGGCCCGAGGGATGATACGGTATTATACAGTTTAACATATATTTAAACAGAGGACTACTTTTAATGCCAAAAATACTGTCAAAAATTGAAATTGGTAAAAGAAATTTCAAAATGGGCTTAAAGGACTGGAGGTAAGAGGGATAAGTTTTTTCTAGATTTTTTTACTGATCCTCACAAATCAAAAAAATTCACCTAAAAAAATTTTTGTTACCTACCAAAAAATGTTTTACCTCTCCCCAAAATTTTTTTACCCCTCAAAATTTTTTCTACTCCCAATTACTTTTTAATAAATAGGTCGAAATTGAAAAAAAAGTTTTGGAAAAAGTGTTTGATACACGGCTAGCCATTCGATAAAGGTTGTGTGATTAAGGGTAACCCATACGATAAAGGGTATGCGATAAAGGGTATGACATCATAGTGTGAATACGGAATAAAAGTCATGCACTGTATCACATATTCAAAACGTCTGTATTTATTACTAAACATATGATGAATTATTTTATTATATGAATAATTCCGAAAAGCTAACTGTTTGAAATTTAGAGTACATACTAACTCTGCTTAAGGAAAATGTATATTTTGTTAATATATAAAGGTACAAGATGTAGTGTTAAAAAATGGTGTTAATCTTGCTTGCTGAATTGCGCGTTGATTATCACATTACAAAACTGACTTTTCTTCTAACTACGAGTGTTAAACAGTGATGGTAATTCCGCGGTTATCATCATGTTTTAAAAGGTAAAAGGTAAGGCAAAACACTGATTTGTAAGGTCTGAAATAAGAGTGTTTATAGTCATATATCAACTGTAAATATGTCTTTTCTGAACTTATTGATTGATAATTCCTTCTTTATGCTTTACTGTCGATTGTAGATATAATCAGATATAATCTTATTATGAGAAAGATACAACTGAAGGAATTCATTTTTAAATTAGAATTAGATTAGCTACATCTTAAATATTCTGATACATTTAATCATTGTTTAATATTGGGGATTTCGCTAATCAATAATGGTAAAAAAAAACTTCTATAGGGTCTGTAAGTCTCGTCATGTGACTCACGAGAATCAACGAAAAACAGGCAATTCGAAATCGTTTCTCGCCAAAACATGACGTCAGAGGATTGTTACGTTCAAATTTTTGTTTGAAATATCATACATCTTTGTTTAAAATGTAACTTCCGGGTACAATTTATGATCCCGGATGTTCCAAAATTGTACGAGACTTACAGGCCCTATTGTACGGAAACAGTTATTTTTGTCATAGTAGCAGCGTTTTCAAATTAGGTATCATTATACGCCCGTCTTTGACGGGACGTATTATGGTATACCGGTGTCCGTCCGTCCGTCTGTCCGTCCGTCCGTCCACACGTCGTACTCTAACTAGAGAACGCTCTGAACATTTTTCTTGAAACTTTGCAGGATTGTTGGGTATGACGGAAGAAAGCTCCTTATCGTTTTATTTTGTCGTCGGATTTTTCGTTCCAGAGTTATGGGATTTTGATTATTTGAAAAAAGCTTGAAATTGCAATTTTCGTCCACATGTCGTACTCTAACTAGAGAATGCTGTGATCATTTTTCTTGAAACTTTGCAGGATTGTTGGGTATTACGAGAGAAAGCTCCCTGTTGTTTTATTTTGTTGTTGGATTTTTCGTTACAGAGTTATAGGACTTTGATTATTTCAAAAAAGCTTGAAATTGCAATTTTCGTCCACATGTCGTACTCTAACTAGAGAACACTTTGATCATTTTTCTTGAAACTTTGCAGGATTGTTGGATATGATGAGAGGAAGCTCCCTATCGTTTTATTTTGTCGATGGATTTTTCGTTCCACAGTTATAGTACTTTGATTATTTCAAAAAAGTATGAAATTGCAATTTCTGTCTACACATCGATATTCTTTTATTTTAAGACATCACTACCCCTAAAACAATATACATTTTTGACTGTTTAACATCAGATGAAATAATTGATATATATCGGAAGTCCCTTGTCATGTTTGTTCATATGGAGTTTTTAATTTCAAGAATCATTTAATCAGTTTGCTTTAGAGTGGGGACGGGCGTATCATGCGCTCTTGGCGCAGCTGTTTATTTATAATCTTCGCACTTGAGATAATTGACATCGGAATTCAATATTATGCAACAGGAAAGCAGCTTATGTTATAGTCAATCAATTATCGCTACGCAAAAGGTTCCAATATCGTAATCTACTAAGATTTATTAGGGAGCAATAAAATCAGTTTAAATCTATAATTTGTTAAATGCATGCGTTAGCAAAGACAAATAGTTGATTTGTAATAGGCTTTTGACAAGATTTGTTGTAATATTCAATAATTTTTCTTTGCATTGGAAAGGTTTATTGCTTTAAGGTAGTTAGATCCTAATAAAAATATCAGACAGAATTTTTTTATTTTAAGATATTTTGTAAGTCTTCAACTATATGTTCCAAAAATAAAATAAAAATGATACGTCACCGATCATCTTTTCCTGTAATCTGGCTTTGAAAATCAGGCCAAATTCAGTATTTTTCAGCAATATTTACAAAGAATATATAGGGAACTGTGAGAACATGCTTATTGTTTATCTTTCATATGAAATAAATATCAGACAGATTTTTTTAATTTTTTGATATTTCAGAGATATATACTTAAGCTATCTGTTACGCTGAAAAAATCTACATGTCACCGTCCGATTAAGAAAGTTATTTGATATAGTTTACGAAATAGACAAAATTTACGGGTAAAGGGAGCTAATTGGCGGGAAAGTGTATGTCAATCTATTATGACGTCACAAGGAATAGGCCAATACAGGATTATTCCGGCTTGAAAATCAAGTCAATTCCGCATCCGATTCGTGTTACACAAATGCGCCAATCGAATGCGCCGTGTATTAGTGTCGATCTACCTTAATGCAAAGTGAATAATATTTGGCAAGGTTAAAATTGCTTGACTCTCGCTGTTGTGAAAAATAGTGTGAACTTATGAATAAAGTTGGTTATGTCGCGCGATCGTTTGGTCGTTCTGGTATTAACAGGTCATCAACAGGTATAGCTAATAAATCCAAAATTGAAATTCCTGTTATAAGAGCATCTCTGCTTGTATGTCGCATAATGTATAATTAAAGATTCCATAGCAGATGTAAAGTAAATATTTATAAAAGATAAAGATACTGCAGTTCATGTAAAAAAATGTTTCCGACATGAAGATGGAGAGCAACAATAAAAGCGATGTTCCTTTGCTTGTTTTGCCATGTATTTGTAGAGACTTTGTCACATGTGCATTTACGCCATATCCTTTCATTGATTATTCAGACATGTTTATTGTACCACTTCAATTTCAGATATCAACGAATGTAATTCGAAAAATGGCGGTTGCTCTCAGATATGTACAAATAAAATAGGATCATTTACCTGTTCATGCATGAAGGGATATTCCCTCCATGCTAATCGTAGAACGTGTGTTGGTAAGTTGAACAAAGAACAGTAGATTGTGTTGTCCTAATAATTTAAATTAACTTATCTTTTTTTTCAAACTCGCATAATTGAATAAATGAATGGAGATATACATCTGAGGATTCGAGGACATATCAAATAATTTCAGGGGAGATAATAGCCAAGATTTCACAATCGTAATTATTCGCCCTTTTACCGGATGGTAACGGAAATGAAAGAGTAGCTTCGATTTAAATATTTCATCAAAATATGACGCCCAAAAGTGTAACGTCACAGAAAAGTCCCCATTGTTATCGACAGATGGTTTAGGCACCCATAAACCGGTTTAACCTTACTGCTAGCTGTTGCTAGCGTTGGTACAAAGTCCGGCTATCCTGAGTTCCTATCGTTGTTAACGTTTGTCTTTAGTATTTTAAAGTGTTTTTTCTTGTTAGTTCCTTGGCACATTGTGGCATGCTACTGTGTTTTTCGGCCATTGTAAATCTATTCTGTTATCTTTTAATTTTATATACACGTCACATATATTTTGAACAAATCGATTTGGGCAAAATTCTCAACCAGTTCATGGTTTTTTGTGTTCTCTTTCATTTAATCCCACACTACTGATTGTTTAAAATATAAAATCTAGAGACTTTATCTCATATGTATTTACTCTATAACCTTTCATGGATTATTTATGACTTCAAATGAACTTGGAGAAGAAATGCAATCAGTGTAGATGCACTTAAGAAACAAAAATTTCTTGACACGTATAGAGTGATTATCATTTAAGTAGACCAATGTACTTCTGTTATATATAACGGAACAAAATTTTGTCTGATTCCCGAGGTATACATGTAAAATTGACACCCTGGTAACTTGACATTTACAATTTCGGAAAGTATAAATTACTTAGTAAATGGAATTCATTATCAAGAGATATTTTGGACACTATTTTATTTCAGGTACATCTTAATAATATTAAATGGTAATTTAGTTCAGTATTAATTCAATTTCGACTTCCAAATTCGTATCATATATCTTAATTATCTATAATCCGTAAATTGATTCTATTCAAAGGACAGACACTATCTTTGGACATAAATAACAAACTACTAATCGCAATTTTGTGTGCTTAAGGTAGATGGGTAGTCCAAAATTTTTTCCATAGATTTTCTTTATTTTCTCAGGAAAGTTTCCTTATTATATTAGCATTGAAATAAAAAAATAAAAAAGGGGGGTCACCGTGCTTGTTTTTAAAAAAACTGATATCAAAATAATCAAATATTTCTAATGAATATAAAGGGAAAAACAGGTCTATTGTTGATTTCTTTAAAACTATTCCATAGATTTTTTTCTACTTTATTCATGTCTTAGCCCTTTGAACATACTTTCAAAAAATATAAAGAAAAATGGGGGTCACCGACTTTGTTTTCCATAAAATTTATAAAATGTGAACTTTCATAGTGATATCTATGTAAAATATTTCTATCAGATTATCTCCCTTTTTCAAATATCTTGTTCCAACTTATTTAATTATCAAGTTACCATGCCTCGTCTTATTAGATAAAGACATGTAAATTCAACTTCATGTAGGTCCTTTGCATATTGTATTATGAATATAATATTGATTGATATATTAAAAATAAAAATATTTGCATATTTAAAAAGCAGATAATACCAGAACAACATAAATATCGAATTCAAAATGGCGGAAGACTACCGATCTACCTTAATCTATTTCTCTATAATGATATTTATATCGGCAACGCTGGTCCCTCTTTATTATAAAGTGGCTTCAACAGATATTCAAAAACGCTCCTTGATCTTACTCATGTGCTTGTGAAAACGGATATATCTTTGGGAAGGATTAAACACATTCTCTGATGCGAAGGTATCGTTGTGTGGTATAGCCACAAACCTGATTTTCAAATATTAGAACAGTAAATTATACATGTTAACATAAAAATATTTGCAGACGTTCAACTAAAATCGGGTAAGGAAACAGCTTTCCTTAGCAGATATGCTAATAAGTTTCCAGATAAAATCATTTAAAAATGAATACATTACAAATTTTCAAATGAATAAATGAATAAATCAATTTCTCTCAAGTCATCTTTTGTTTTAGCAATTTGCAATGTAAGAACAACGTGTCCAAACGGTGGTACGTGTATTAGACCTAATTACTGTTTCTGTAGATCAGGTTTGCGCATTCCGGATTGCAAAGGTAATACTTTTCACAATTTGAAAAGGGTTTCAGGCCCCTGTATGTGACAAGAGGTTTTTTCCTTAACGATAGGACCTGATACAATAATCATCACCACCAATGTTGAAAATTAATATTCGGATCGTATTTCTGTTTCCCATTAGTAAATGAAGTTCTTTCTCAATAGTAAGTAAGAACCGAACCATCAGTAAAAAACGAACAATTCAGGGACAACAGCAACACCAGAAACACCAAGAAACATAGACACCACAAGGGTACGGGACAGAAAAGAAAAACGAAGACACACATACAGATGAACAACATGAACCCAATCACCCGGTGCACTGGTAGAGTAAGCATCTCCTGCTTCTAATAACACGCCTGCCGTGTTAAGCATGTCAATTACGGTAGTAAAGTCAAATCTTGTAGAGGAACTTCAAACTTTAGTTGTAAAGGGAAAGATCTATTATAATCTGGGAAAAAAGATGTTCCAAAGCGATCCACAAGATCGTGATATCAACCGTAAAACTTCTGTAGTGATGACTGTAAGTTATGGGTAACATGCCCTTGTTTTAGTAGTCTATTTGTTAGCAACCGGGCTCTACTAAGGAAGTCAATGTGTCGAGCAAAAAACCCTTCAGTAGAGAATGAGTTGAGATGTAAAACACATATACTTGCGCTTAAAAATAGGCAAGGGGAAATGGATATTTAATTTAATAAATAGACCAATTCTATGAAGCATATTCTTTTAATTCAAACTGCTTTTCTACCACAAATTTTTGAATCTGCATCTTCCTAAACGAAAATGGATTGCCTACACAAAGGCATTAATAAAATATGCTGAGGTAACCGATTGTTAACACCTTCAACGTTAAATGTGACAATTTTGAAATTATGAAATTTTATATTTCCTCCTTAATGGCTACTGTAAATTGCTGCTATTGACATTATGAAGAAACAACTAAAGGAATTTATTTTTAAATGAGAAATCAAATCATTTACGCTGCTCCCTTTAACACCGTCTGAGTAAGCATGAAGTCTGGAAAGTTTTGTTCGAAAGATTCTTATTTTTAGATTTTAATTTCTGCTTTTTGTACATTTCTATTTAGATTTACGATATTATCTTTATTATTCATTGGACAATAATGGGAATACACATCTGATTATTAGGAGGGAAACCAATTATCACTGTGCCTAGCAGAGTTGCCAGCAAAATGTTCCAATCTTTATTCTACTGAGATTTATTAGGAGCAAACGAAAAAATTTAAAGGAATAATTTTTTGATTGTATTAATTAACAAATAGAAAAAATCTAATTTTTTACACAATAAAGCAACATTAAAATTTCTAGATTTCTGCCGTTGAGCAAAATACCTTGAGCTAATGAATTAGGTAGATTTTGTCGTACTGTCGTTAAGTCTTACTGGTATAAAAAAGGAAGAGCAGGCATATTCAAAATATCAATCCCTAAAATAAGTTCAAGCTCTGGCATATCATAAAATGAAAGATTCCCTAGCAGATGTTTTGCAGTACTAATAAATCAAATAACTAAACACCGAAGTTACTGTGAATTTAATTTCTGCATATGCGCATTTGGACATCTTATGTCTCTTCAGTGCAGATAAAATCTGAACGTTTCGAATCAATCAATCGTACTGCAGTTTTATACAAAAAGAAGTATCAGACAAATGCAGATCTTATCATTATTAATTGCAGATATCAACGAATGTAAGTCGAACAATGGCGGTTGTTCTCAGATATGTACAAATACAAAAGGATCGTTTACCTGTTCATGCGAGAAGGGGTATTCCCTTCGTCCTAATCGTAGAGAGTGTATTGGTAAGTTGAAACACGGAAAAGAAGACTATGTTGTACACATGACTCAAAATATCACTGGTATAACTAAAAACACGACGATTTACTGAAAAAAAATATTGGAAATCTTGAGGCATATCTAGTAGTCTCAGAAGAGATAATAGTCAGCGCAAACCATTTTAATGTCTAATCGAAATATGACACTGACCAATGTTTTGTCACAAATTAATCCCCATTGTTTCGAGAAACGTTAATTCGAAACTTCGACATTGTCCAGTTTGACCAATTTAGCAAAGCTTTCCGAAGGTAATTTTTATTCTAATTATGCATTTTTATACACTAATCAAAAACGATCTTGGAGAATATCAATTTTGCAATTTTGAATAACATATTTAAAAAAAATCAAACAATATAACAATAACATAATTAAAATGTTATGAAATTAACCAGATGAAAGGTATCTAAAATATTAAAGAATTAACTAAAGTTGAAATATAATATTGTTTGCAAGTATTACGGAGATGGGATTTATTTATTAATTTTTCCTAACTTATATTTTTTTCTGTAAAGTCTTATAATACATCGGCAAACGAATACCGAAGCAAGAACGAGGAAAGGGGAAATTCTAAAATCATAAATCCAAAATCATGGCAATTCACAGCAACACGAATTGAGACAGTATGACAAAGACAAAACAAATAAACAAAAATGAACAAGAACGATACAAAACTAAAGCACTAGCAGTGTGAACCCTTATAAAAATGAGGTATAAATTTATATTTTTCTGTTGCTGTGATAGTAATTGTAAAGAAGATAATTTGTCCTTTTTAAAAGTACAACTTTTTGCAGAAAAACGCGAAATGATTGATATTTCAGCTGGATTCTCATTAAAACAAAACGATGGCCACAGATTTTCTTGTATTTTTTTTTTTACTTATTAAGCAATATATAATAACTTAATACCGAAGTTACCGTAAATTTAAATTCTGCATATGCGCATTTCGACAACTTATGTCTATTCAGTGCAGATAAAATCTACACGTTTGGAAGACCATAAACTCAAAGATGTTTAAAAACTGATAGAGATCAAAAAACTTATATGATCTAGATGTAAAGCAAAAATCAGCTATTGAAAGAGCTTTGCATGAGGGAGATGTTCCTTAGTTTTCAACACAATTTGCAAAAACTTTGATATTGTAAGGTTCCAAATAGAATCGGCTTTCTTGTCAGCACCTAAGTACTGACTACTTTCATATAAAAATTTAATAAATTTTAATAATGAGACTTATACACAATAATAGTGTTGTATATATTTTCGTACAGTATTTTTAACTTTGTGATCGGTTGATTCTGGTAAGTTCATAGTTTATTTTTTGTGTACTCCTTCATAAAATTCCTAATACTGTTTGTTTACAATCAAATTAATCCAGAGACTCTGTCTCATGTGCATTTACATATTATCTTTTCATGGTCTATTTATGACTTCAAATAAAAACATTTTTTTCAATTTGGAGACGAGGTTCAATTGGTGCAGATATGAGAAAAAAACTGTTGGATATGCCCTTAACGTGTGTAATTTTGTCTTTTTGTCAATATCAATGGATGTGCCAAGAACTTGTAAAATTTGATGACGAGACTTATACACGATAATAGTTTTTTATACTTGTCAGTTCATAGTTTATTTTTGTGTGCTCCTTCATAAAATTCCCAATACTGTTTATGAAAAAGAAAGGAAATGGGGTAAATGTCAAGGAGACAACATCCCATATCCAGGTTAAAACGACCAAAAACAAAACATCCAGGGGTCACCATATGGTCTTCAACACAGTGAGGAACCTCACACCATATAGTAAGCCCTAAATGGCCCGAAAAGGTAAAAAAGTGAATAAATCAATGGAAACAAACCACATCCAATAACCCAAATATCAAGAAACTAAAATTTTATAAGAAGATAAGGACAAGCCAATTTTTGTTTACAATCAAATAATCTATAGACTTTGTCTCATATACATTTACATAATATCTTTTCATAGTCTATTTATGATTTCAAGTGAAAAAAATCTCAATTAAGAGGTGAGGTGCAACTGGTGCAGATACACATTAACACTAACAGCAGCCTGTTAGCATTCAAACTTACTGTTTTAAGAATGGTTCTCATTCCACTTCACTAAATGTATTTTTGTGATATATTATGGAACAACTTATTCTGTTTCCCAGTGTATATAATATACACATATATCAGTGAAAAAAATTATATAGGGATTAATATAACTTAATTAATGAAACAAACTTGGTGTTGAATTCATTCGTGATACAGTAAAAAAAGATTAAATGCTTATACATTTCCCAAAAGCTCTAATTTTAGATGTAGTTTTATATTAATAATACTCAGAATGAAATATCAATTTACATATTTTTCCTTTTGTTTTTATTGCAATAAAAGAATATTCACAAAAATAATTCAATTTGAATATTTTAGATATGATTGAATGTTCGTTCAACAATGCTGGCTGCAACCAGATATGTATAAACATTCCTGGGTCTTACTCCTGTGCTTGTAACAACGGATACAAGCTCGGGTCGGATAACAAGACATGTTCGGGTACGTAGATAGCGTTGTATAGTAGTCACATTCAGCGCGTACGGTCGTCAACACAGTGAGGAACCTAACACAATATAGCAAGCCCGAAATGGCCCCAAAAATGCAAGAAAGTGAATAAATCAATGGAAACAAACCACATCCAATAACCCAAATAACAAGAAACTAAAATTTTATAAGAAGACAAGGACAAGCCAATGACCAACATATTCCTGACTTGGAAAGCCGATTATATTTGAAAACTTGCAATATCTAAATTTTTGTAAATTTTGTTGAAACTAAGGAGTATCTCCCTCATGCAAGGCTCTGTCCTTAGCTGATTTTGGCTTTACATTTAGATCATATTGGTTAATTGTTCTCTATCAGTATTTGAACATTTTTGAGTGAATGGTCTTCCAAAAAATTAGATTTTATCTGCACTGAAGAGACATAAGTTGTCGAAATGCGCATATGCAGAAAATGAATTCACAGTAACTTCGGTATTTAGTTATTTCTTACCACTGGGTCGATGCCTCTGCTGGTTGACTGTTAGTCCCCGAGGGTATTAACCAGCCCAGTATTCAGTAAATCGGTGCTGACCCGAAAGCCGATTATATCTTAAAACTTGCAATATCTAAATTTTTGTGAATTTTGTTAAATTTTGTTGAAACTAAGGAGTATCTCTCTTATGCAAAGCTCTGTCCTTAGCTGATTTTGGCTTTACATTAGATCATATTGGTTATTTGTTCTCTATCAGTATTCGAACATCTTTGAGTTAATGGTCTTCCAAAAGTTAAGATTTTATCTGCACTGAAGAGACATAAGTTGTCGAACTGCGCATATGCAGAAAATAAATTCACAGTAACTTCGGTATTTAGTTATTTGGGACAGGCGGTGGAGTTAAACTCGTTTTCTTGGATCCAAACCCTCCCCCTATGTGTGGTGAATGGCTAAAAAATAAATACACAAAAAGAATCGCAGTAAAAATCAGACTAGAAAAAGTCGAACTCATCAAGACAGGTACCCTTACAATGAAGTACATAAAACATGAAGACAGTACACAGAGGTACTGTCCGGACAAATGCTCGCAGTTACTGACAGCTAGCTAAGGATATAATTTCCCTTGACTATGATATCAAGCCTTCTTTTTTTATCTTTTATTTCTTTTTAGTAGTCAGTTAGTACTAGGATTTTTGGGGATGTACAGATAAATACAAAATCAATAACCAATCTTGACAATCTTTTTTTTCATTTTGAGTTACGTTTACATAAAATTTTCAATATTAATTGATATATTTACACATTTTTTATTAGGCTACATCATGAATATTGAAATAAAAAGTAATTTTAATTTATGGAATAGAAATATTTTGTAAAGGGGACCAAAAGTCTTCAAAAGAGAGAATCCTTTAATTTTTCTTTGCAACATAGAAATCATATGATTGATAACTTTTAATTCTTAGCTTTAATCCTGTCAAATTTGGAATAGTTTCTTTCCGTTTACATTTATAAATATAGTTCTTAGCAATTACAAATATTAAATTGATAAAAAAATCTTCTGAAAGAAAACCAAGAAAATTCTTTTGTTTATTAAATTCAGTATGAATGTAATGTAACTTGACCATCTCTATGAATAATAACCAGAACTGTTTCGTAACGGGACAATTATTAAATAAATGCTCAATAGTTTCTTCATCTACATGGCAGAAAGTACATAATTTTGTGTCCTTTATTTTAATTTTGTACAAAAAAAAGAGTTGTAGGTATGATTCTGTGTAGAAGTTTAAATTTAAAATTTTTAAGATAAGTTTCTCTTCATGATCTTTTATCTATGATAAAATATATTTACCATTCAGAAATTTCTGTTCCAAATATTTCCTCCCATTTCAAAAAATTTTCATTTGGAAGATAACAAATATTGTCAACTAAAATTCTATATACAAATTTCACCTTTTTATTCATCATAATCTTTTCCAAAAATGTAGCTTTTGGTATAAAATTTTCAACAATGATTTGATCACAATATTGTTTGATCGTATCTTTTATACACTTAGGTATACAAGATAACAATCGATAGTAAGTCATGAAGTTATTTGTTTGAATCTTATGCTGTATTGTTTGAAATGTATAAAAATTATTATCAACAAAATTAAAAATACCTTTCAAACATTGTATTCCATTACTTTTCTAATTCATGTACGAGGGTTGTCCGTAAAGTTCATGGACAATGCTAAATATAAATTAAAGCAGCGTTATATATATTTATATTTTGCATATTCGTAAGCCGTAAGCTCATATGAATTCGGATATATAATCGGTTATGGTGTACTTGTTTTTGAGAGAATTTCTCATATGAATGCACTATCATTCTTTCAAATTTTGGCTTTTAAATTTTTTTGTATTTCAAAACTGTTTTTCTGACCACCTGTTTATTGTGCCCACGTCTCATGATTTTATTATGCCAAGTTTTCTTACAATTGGCTCGATGAGTGCCCTTTGGTTGTTTAAATGTTGTGATCGTCCTCCACTAGTCTTTTTGTCGGGAAATTGATGACAGCGATTGTAAGAACACTTTGCCAGTTAAGTTTATGCTTGTTGACGATCCCGCATCCATGGATCAAAGGATAAAAGGACATGGATGTGGCGTTGCTCAGCAATTAGCAATGAATACCGCTCAACCCGGTGCTAGGGGCCGTCTTGAACTTGCTATGAGGTATGAGTAATGATCATTGTTGAAGGCCTCATGGAAAACTGACGTTTTTTTATTACGAAAAGCAGTGACGTGAATCTAATTTCGTTCAGACATCTGGAAACACCCCGAAATACCAACATATTCCCGAAGTAATCATAAAAGGCATGATAAAGTGTGTTTCGCATTAATATTCAAGTGGAACAGAAATTAATTGGACACAGGAACCAATTTGAAGGCCGGATGAAATATGTAAAACTAGCCATCTTTTATAAATCTCGAAACTGTAGGTTTCAGGGTGTTATTGACCAAGATTTCCAGATATCATTCAATAAGGTTTGCAAGTGATTCAAAACTGATAACTTTTCCGCAAAAGAAAGAATATAATGACCTAAATATTTTAAAGACAGGAAACTGCAAAAATTCCGAATTTGTTGAATTGCGAGTCATTTTTGAAACTGCAAAGATTAGAACGTCAGACAACGTCAACTTTTTACATGTTTGTGCTCCGGGTGAATAACATTAGTCTGTTTTGTTTCGACAGAATTATAATTACTAGTGCTTTGATTGCGATGATATTTCTCATACTTATGCAGGAAAACACATTATAAATGAAAATATAAGTTTCATATACATTCTCGTTATTTAGCAATTTTTATTTAGATTGTCTACGAACTTTACGGACAACCCTCGTACAAAGAATATTCTACATTTGGAACAAAGTTAAGAATGTCTAATGACAAAACATCATGTAAACATAGTTTTGTGCAAGGCTAGGCTAAATGTAAGCACATGAGTACATCATTCCAGAAAGGATTCTTTAAACTGTCAGATATTTCTTTTAATTTTTCTTTTTGAAAACTAAAGACTCTTTCTCCACCAAATTTTTTGAGTTCAGAAAGCAATAATATTTGCCAAGTTCCATCAGAATTTGAGAAAATTCTTTTTACCCATCCCACTTTTAGATAAATATTAAAAGAATTTAAATGAACCATTTTTAAGCCTCCTTGTGCAATATCACCAATGAGTGTATTGCGCTTTATTCTTTCGAATTTTCCATTCCATATGAATTTGAAAAACAAAGAGTTCAGCTCATTCAAATTTGAATGGGGTAAACTTAGCAGAGAAGTTAAAAGATGAATTAATTTTGGGAGAGCAAGAGTCTTTATGACAGTTACTTTTCCCATAAGAGATAGCTTTCTGTGTTCCCAACTTTTGAGAATACCACGACCTTCTTTAATCTTTTTTGTGAAATTTATTTCAATGATACTACTTAGGTCAAGTGAAAAATCAATACCGAGTAGTTTGAAATTTGTATCAGACCAGTTTAAATACAGATCTGAACAGACTAATCTGATCAGAGTATCTCTTGTTACCAATCCAAACAGCTCTCGTCTTGGAGGCATTTATTTTGAGACCAGAAACATGTTAAAATTGATGTAAACAATTTATGGTTTCTGCCAGTGATTTCTCACTTCAGGTCTTCTTACATATGGAACTTCCATTGAAATACTTCTAAATAGATTTGGTATAATTATGAAAGAAGAATATGATATTGTGCAATGCCAAGTACTGCCATAATGAAAAATTGTTTAAATTTAGTTATTGTGTAAAGCATTTAGGAGATGTTCAATATTTTGGCCATCAAAAACCAGAAGTAAAGATTTAACAACAATGCTGTATTTATATCCTTTATGAATAAGTTTGTTCAACGGATTAATAAGTTTGGAAGGACATTTATTGAATTTATGCGCTTTGTAAATGATATTGCCATAGAAGTTTGGATGTGAAATGCCCTGATGTATAAGAGCCCTGAATGTAGAACCAAACTAATATTTATATGCTCATTTCGTCGACATAAATGATAATGATGAATTCGCAGTCTTAAAATAAAACCATAAAACAATCAATATTGAATAACTTCGAAGATGCCGGAGAGCTGTCGAAATGCAGACGAGTTGTGGAATCAGCAGAGGTAGTATTTTTCGTTTGTTTTTTTTTTTATTTTTTATTTTTTATTTTTTCCAAGTACCTTTTTACACGATAATTTGATTTTAAATCTCTTTTTAAATAAAAATCCTTTTTGCATATGGATTCAATTTAAACACAATTTTGTAAAATTTAGATATTAAAAGTTTCAATAAAGTCGGTTTTCAGGTCAGCACCGAAGTACTGACTACTGGGTTAGTGAATACTCTCTGGGACTAGCAGTCCACCGGCATAAGCATCGGCCAAAAGCTAATAAATAA
Source organism: Modiolus philippinarum (assembly GCA_002080025.1). Taxonomy (NCBI): domain Eukaryota; kingdom Metazoa; phylum Mollusca; class Bivalvia; order Mytilida; family Modiolidae; genus Modiolus; species Modiolus philippinarum. Next base: position 49,796 of record MJUU01060213.1, read on the forward strand.
CAAAATACGGAAGTTACTCTAAGTTATGTTTCTGCATATGTGTATTTCAACTTATGTCTCTTCATTAAACAATAAATAACAAAAATAATAAAAGGCAAATGCTGGTATGCAGCTTGTTAAGTCGGTCGGCATATTTTTTTTTGTTTTTCAAAATTATTTTACCTTCGAAAATCTTAAAAAAATAGCGCATTATTGAAGGCCTCATGGTGACTTGAAGATGAAGAAAAACAAATAAAATCGTTGATCCATTACATTGTTTAACTATGTATTTGTAAAGACTATGTCTCATGTACATTTACAACATATCCCTTCATTGCTTTTTGGGTTCTCCCGATCCACAATAGTATTTATAGGCAATACCGCAAGTGCTCCAATATTTGTATACAAAAAATACCTAAGTTTCAGAAAACTTCGTTATGCCGTACACGTGTCTCAAGTAATAACTTCTGATTTTGTATTTTTGTTGATAAAATCAGTCAATTTCAATGGTATTTTCTTTATTTCATTGAAAGTAAGCAACGAAAAATGGGGAATGTGGCATTATTAATCTATATGACAATACAATTGCCTTTTTGTCATTCATTGGTCCAATCAAAAAGTATGAACTGCTTGTGCACCCTTTGCAAAATTCCATAAAATTTTTAGGGTCTAGGGTTGAATAAAATATAGTCGGTCGTGTGGCAGGAAACAGACAATTTTTGGCCTTACCAAACTCTTGTAAAGACGAGGCCTGTTTGACCAGACTGTTTTCAGCCCTACTTGTACATGCAACTGTTAAAGTTATAATGATGACTTACATGATTGTCTGAAAGCAGGCCTGCCTATTTGACACGATTTATAAACAGTTTGTAAAATTATATAGCCGTTATAATATTTAAATGATTCGCTGTAAACATCAAAACATTGAAAGTTGATACCACATGCTGCATATTGCATAAATTTATTTGATTTATTACGTTGGAATTTAGTGCAGTGTAAAGTACATCCATACATTATTTTTCTTTAGCTCTATCATACAATGTTATTACGCAATTTGATGTTTTATTTCAGATATAAATGAATGCTTAATAAAGAATGGCGGTTGTAATCATTTTTGTACTAACGTAGATGGGTCATATCTATGCCATTGTAAGCCAGGGTTTAGTCTCCAAAGTGACAATAGGACCTGTTCAGGTATGCATTTTAATTGGATCAAGCGTACGTATTAAATACACATTTAATTTCTATAATGGAAAATAAAAATCTACATTGTAATCATACAGATACTTCATTATTTTGTTTTTTAAATTCACCTGACTAGACTTTGTCAAAATAGTACTTGGGTGGTACTTTTCCTTATGTTTATCCTCATTCAAAATTGTTTCCAAGGGAATAATAGTTCAACATTTGATCCTGTGAGATATGCATTCAAAGTAATTCTCTTCCGAAATCACTGAGACATTGAAATTTAGTGTCTTATTTGTTGTAAACGATTTTTAGCGTACCCTTTTATCTACTCCCTCTTTTTGATCAAACTTTGAATTTTTTACTCTAATTGCTCAAAATAAAATAATGAAATTTTGGCCACAAATTCTCCCCTCTGTCTTCAGAGGCTCTTATAAAATTTGGATTCTTGATTGTTGTAATGAAATGTGTCTTGAACTCTTTTTTTTTCCTTGTTGTTGACTTGCCTTTATTTAGACCTTGATGAATGTAGGGATAGTTCACGATGTTCACAAATCTGCACAAATACTGAGGGTTCATATGTTTGCAGCTGTTTACCGGGTTATAAACTTGGATCTGTTGGGCCTCATGCATAGGTTAGATAATTTTATGAATAAGTGAAAAAATAAACACAATCAATTACAAAAATAAAACATATACAGGTGGGAGAATACCAGCACATTAAGCTTTTACATGTAAAGATAACTTTCACATAAAACATGAAGCCTGCGGTTTCGGAATGCTTATTGCTTGCTCCCCTTAGGGTCGTTGTCTCTTTGACACATTCCCCGTTTCCCTTCTTTTTCTTATTGGATGTTTGTATCAACAGATAAAATAGTTCTCACTCGACATCCAGATGTAGACAGGAATAAAAGCCCCGTCCTTGATAAACTGGATTTTTCAATGCATCTTGTGCGCTGTTGTCACATATACATTCATTCCATTTCCTTTCATTTTTTTCTATAGCTGTCCGTCATTTCATTTTATACCAACATCGTGTATTTTTGTTTTCAATACACTAAAATGAAAACCAATAAAGTTATTGCTTACTAATAACAAAACGAAGTAAGCCGGGACATTTTTTGTTATTTTTTCCACTCCGATTCTACTCTGTCGTAACTGTATTCAAAGAACTTAATCGAAATTCTTGTTACGGACACGAAAGCGTTTGTCTATTTGCTTGATCTTACCATGTATTTACATTGATTTTGTCCAATGTGCATTTACTTCATATCCCTTTATTTGTTTATGTGAACCAAACCACCAGTCCAACAAGGAAAAATAGTAAAGTCAGTTTTTGCAAAGCCCATTTGGACAATTCATGTTCAATTATTAGCAGATCAAATGAATAGAGTCGAAATACATGAACACTGGTTTATAACAGCGAAATAATAAGCAAAAGAAAATACCAAATCAACAAAACAGAGGGCTTTGCAGGAGGAAAATACTCCTTACTTTTATCAAATTTGTAAATGTAGGGTATTGCAAGTTTTCAAGCCTAAACGGAAGCGATTGACAACTGGCCTGATAGTCAACCAGGACTTTAATCGATCAAGTGGTTGACTAAATACCTAAAATAATTTAAATGGATGAATGAATGCTATTCATCCTCCTAAGCAAAGCTTAATTTCAGAAAGAAACAAAAAATATATACAAAAACATAATTATAAACACCAAATTACAACATTTGTTTACCAGGAAGGGCTTGAGGAGTCTTACGATCGATATCACGATCTTGTGGATCGCTATCGGATTTCTGTTTCCCAGATGTCAATTGATCTTTCCTTTTGCAACTAAATTTTGTTTTTCCACTACCGGATTCGACTTTACTATCGGAGTTAACATGTTCAACACCACAGGTGTCGTAAAAGAAACAAGAGATGCTTACTCTTCCGGTGAACCTGATCTTACCCATGGCTTTTACTGGGTTCGTATTGTTCATCTGTATGTGTGTCTTCATTTTTTTTTGTCCCGTTCTCATGTTTTCTCTTTGTTTCTTTGTGTTTCCAATGTTGCCGTTGTGCATAGATTGTCCTCTTTTGACTGACAGTTCGGTTCTAACTTACTTCAACGTGATAAATATAGATTTCAAAATCTTGTGTATTATTGGAAGTTCATCCCTTTTTTGTAAAAACATTAGATGACAACATTTTACATATAAGTATGAGTTAAATATCCTGCTGATAAATACTAACGACGCTTATTTCTAAATGCATGAGAATTTGATATATAATGAAGCTCATAAACTACATCAGAGAAATCACAAATATGACACAATCTTTCCTTACGTGGAAAACTATGCCCTCTTCCTGTTTCCACTGGAAGTCGGTGATTACTACATCTCTTTTTGTAAGATATACGAAAGTTTGAAAGTTTGAAAGAAGTATAAATATATGGTTTTCAAAATTAAATTTGATTAAATAAATTATATGACGCATATCTTTCGGAAAGGTATTTAGATAACTATTCTTGTAAAATTGGTATTTAATTTTAGTTGTCAAATGGCTGTATGCACAAACTGATACCAACAGTAAATTCGGTATGTTATTATTTACCAAAACACGTTTATATCTAAATTTTAGAAAATTTGGTTAAAACTTAAGGAGTATCTCCCTCTTGCATACCTCTGTCCCTTAGCTGATTTTGGCTTTCCTTTTTAGATCATATTGGTAATTTGTTTAACAGCTTTAACATATTTTGGTGTATGGATTTCCATTTGTTTTTTATTTGATCAGTACTGAAGAGACATAAGTTGTCGAAATGCGCATATGCAGAAAACTACGGTATTTTGTTATTCTATGTTAAAGATCCATCTGTTTTGTTAGCAAAATAATTAAAGTAAATATAAAGGAAATAGCGAAGAATACCCGATATCTTATTTTCACTTCTATTAAAAGTAATCAACCATTCTCAATTTATATTTAATAGACATAGGATATTGTCAAAGATGCCTATAGGTCATAAAATTCGGAGTTGAAGATAAAAATGAGGAAGAACAATAAATAATAATTACAATATACTCGGCTTAGGCTACATGAATCAGAAAGTATATCATTTAATACCATAAAATAAAATATATATATTGCATTCGAATGACTGTAGTGAACTAAAACACGCAATAAATGCGTAAATCATTGGCACTGGAATAACCCCGGACTCGGACGCATGATCCATGCTTTATGACGTCGTGAAAAGGGAAGTAATTCACTGATGTTAACAATGGCGTTTCGACGGTGATTTGTTTGATTTTTTAGATTTTTAGGGGGACAAATATAATCAAACACCAGTGAGAGGGTCAGACAAAAAAAATCTTAGACACTCTCGGGTAAGATTTCTAACGTCTCGGACTCAGCAAACTTCGTTCGAGGACTTGAAATCTTACCATTGGGTGTCAGAAATTGTTCTGTCTGACCCTCGCCCTGTGTTAGATTCTTATAGTCTTATCACTATATCTTAATTCAATCACATATGATCAAGCCTGAAATCACAACTGAAATATGAGTAGGCAGGGATTCATTCAAAAGTTGATCAATTTTAATGATTGGATGATATGCATAAAGCATCAAAAACTATTGCAAATCACATTTTTGACAGCCAAGTCTTTACGTTGATGCTTTATTCATAATATTGTTCTTGAACATTGCCTCATTGTGTAATTAATGGATAATGTTAGTAGTGCAAGGCAATCAGTAAGATCATTTTTGTTTGCGAAATAGATTGGGTATAATTTTGTCCTTAATTTCACGATACAAATATTTTATGATACCAATACATAATCAAGTATATCTGAATAAAATCTGGTACATTTATGACGTGGCTCTTTTTCCTTTTTTTTTGTTTCTTTTTTTTTGTTTACAAGAGGTTCTGGACTCATAACTAGTCCGTCCTTGCCTATGCGGCTCTGTGTTTTCCGGCCACATTCAAATACCGCCTTGTTGCAAAAGATATTATAGTCATTACTGCTATCCTTGTTTAAACGAATTAAAATATTTGAAAGGTTTTTAATACAAACGTTTATTGATAGAAGGGTAAGGTTTATTGTTTTAATTTTATCATTATTATTTTGTCATTTTTGGAGCTTTGGTGGATAGTTTTTCAAATTTCTAAATTTAGGCAAAAATGGCATAAAATTGCACAACATCACATGGATTCTTACGTTTTTTGAAGGTGGATGTGCTTATTTTGATCGCAACTTGACACGTTCAATGGATGGAGCATATTCCCTATTACGGGAAATTCTGCATAATTTGAGGTGGGAAAATATGGTATCGAACTTTCTTTTCTCTTTACATTACAAGGAAGTAAATGTTATTTAAATAATATTAATTTTGCTACTTTTTTTCGACAACGGCAAATTAAGATTTTAAGAGAGGATGGACAAGGTAAAGAGAAACCAAGGTGAGAGAAAGAGAGAAGGGTTGGTAGACAGGAGAATAGGGACAAGAAAGGGAGAAAAGAAAGTGAAAGAGAAACCAGAATAAAGGAGAAAGGGATGGGCATAAGGAGAGACACAATCCCCCAACCACCCCATATTTAAACCAAGAGGGGACTTTAACTACTTTAAAAGGGAAAAAAGTGAAAAAAGTGGGAGCTAGGAAGAGGAAAAGAGAGAGATGAGAAAGTAAGTGTGTTGATGATTGTCTTGTGATTGTTTGTGTTTTGCGATCGTCGTTTAAGAGTCTTTTTGCCTGGCAACGGATGACAGTAGCTGCAAGAAAACGTTGCCAGCTAATTTTACGCTTGTTTTTGGCTAACTACCCTATTCACATATTTGTATGAGATAATTTACTTTTTCCAACTCAAATAAATATTATAATAGTTATAACAATTAAAACTAATGGTGAAATAGGAAAAAAAATGCAATGTGTAAGATTAAGTTAATTCACTTTAAGATAAACAACAATAAAAGTATTTTTCCATTTATGTAATTGCAGGGAACAACGGCAGTAGAATACCAAAGGAACAAAGGAGTGAAATTTACAAAAATCGAAGTCCAAAGACATGGCCAAAACGAGAACACAGAAAACAATGGCGCCAGACACAAAACAATGACTTTAGACAGACACAAAGCACAGAAATAGAAAACACAACATTCAATAACAAAGCACTCACACTGTGAACTCCAGTGAAATTGAGAGTGACATCAGGTGCTCCGGAAGGGTAAGCATGTTCTGCTCTGTTAACAGCACCCGTCACACTGTGAGTGAGTCGATCCAGGAAAATGTCAAAGTCGGTAGTCAAATCCGGGAAGACGTGAATCTAGCTGGAAATGTCCACTTTCATTTGAGATACTGACACTTCATATCTTTCAATGATGTTATGGTACGGCCATAGAATTTCTTGAGGGATGAAATTAACATAGGTTGAACAAATCCCTGACTAAGCAGCTTTTTGGACAGTGTTTTTGCTCTGTTCAAAAAATAACTGTACAAACTACAAGCTCGACAGTAACGAATCAACTGTGAAATGTACACTCCATAGGCTGGAGAGGTAGGTATATTGCTGCTAAGAAAGGGAAAGTTCACAATGGGGAAACTAACATCATCACGCTTGTAATATAGCTTAGATTTCAAACGTTCATCTTCGTCAATATACAATAAAAGATCTAGGTACGAAGCTGAAGTAGGTGTTTCAGTTGTTTCTTCATTCTCAGACTCATTGGGAAAGATCTGATGTAAATACTCCTTGCATTTAGGATTATTAAGAGAAAGTACATCGTCTATGTATCGGAAGCTGAAATTAAAGGACTGGGCTAAATGTTTTTGTTTTCTTTGAATCAGCCCTTGTAAAAACTTGGCCTCGTACGAGTAAAGGAAAAGGTCAGCTAAAAGCGGCGCACAGTTGGTTCCCATTGGAATCCTTATTGTCTGTTGGAAAATACGACCTCCGAATGTCCAACGTACTTTTTCTACATGTCTCTTTATTTTTCATTTAGACATAGATGATTGTGTTGGAGTAACTTGCCAAAATGGTGGAACATGTATAGACAAATTGATGTCATTTACCTGTAAATGTGCTACTGGCTTTGAAGGAAAACATTGTAATAAAGGTTTGTTTCATCCTTATGTATATTTGTGTAGACAAAGAAAGTTGTAACCTTTAATGTTAATTTTCGTTAACATTTCTATGCAAAAAAAAATGAAAGTTTGGATCAGAATTTAGTTGGCCCCCAGAATGACAGTACATGTAACACATCTTATTTTATATCTTTTTTTATTAATGAATAATTCCAATGGCTAATGCAACGTCCAATTTCATTGGTCAACGTCATGAACAACAAAAAAGTTATTTCTCGATAAACTTTTCTTGCCCATTAATACATTACGACGTTAAATAGTGCACTATATGGTGACGTAAAAATCAGTGACAACATTGTTCAAAGTTCAAAGGATTGGAAATATAAGAAATAAAAGTAATTTTGGAGGAGTTTATGGATGTGTATACGCAGCCTTTAACTCACAAACTCTACATAAAGTCCTTCGGACTTTATTTAGTTTGTGAGTGAGTCGGCCGCGTTTACACATCGATACACTCCTCCAAAATTACTTTTATTCCTATAACATTATCAATACTTCATAGCCTCTGAAAGGATGATGAACGAATCCACATGAGACAAAATACAAATACATCATAAGGCTATGGAATGAAACAATGCTTTTGTTGTTGTTCCCCATCTTGAAGGCATTATGATGATGTCAACAATATACAATTATGGCCCGCTATTGAGGGAAACATCCAGGTTTGTCAACCCGAGGAGGGAAACCACTCCTCCAAGGGTTGACAAATCTGGATGTTTCACGTCAACAGAGGACCATAATTGTTTTATTATATTTTAAATAGGTTCATGAATTCCAAATCAAGATTTCTTATTATGGTTTTAATCTCACAAAGAAGACTGATGTAATCTGCTGATGATTTTTAGATTCTACATGGTTGTTTCTCTCTGTGACGTCATATCCGGGTTGTTCAGCGGGAAACAACAGGGTTGTTCCCGCAGTGATGTCATATCGAGGTTGTTTGTTAAAACATCCGAGTTATTTTGAAGTCACATGATTGCTTTCATCCAATTAAATCTTCTCTTACTTAGTAAAATATAATAATAAGTTTTGCTTATTCCCCATATTAAGTTCAAGACGGACAGTAGCAGCTGTATGAGCGAAAATAATTTCTTGAGGTCAAAAGTATGTTTTAAGGAAATTTGTTGACTTGCCGTTACAGAAGAAATATCGGCTATCTAGAGGGCTAAAGGAAAATGCAATTGTGTCATTATAGTACACAAAATTCTAATTGACACACAAACGAACTATATTTGCAACAGAAATAATAATAAGTATGCAAAACTACTAAGAAGGATAAAGTAATGGGTTTTGTTGAATTTTTAGAGAATAGATATTAAATTAATGGTAGCATATTTGACCGATATTAAAGTCTCATAATGCACTTCATCGATATCAAAGCCTCATAATGATAAAAATTGCCGTACTCATGTTATGTCCTTATTTCTTTGTTTGTCATTGTCCTGGGATTATTCGTTTTAGACTGACGGTTTGGTAATTATAATCCACGAAGAGATCCGATAGCTTAGATGAATCAATTTTTTGCTTAATCTTGTTTAATCAAATATGTCAGCCAAACTGTTGCATTGTATCGGTTAACCAATCATTTAATTTCCAAAGTGTTACTCTCAAGCGCTTCTCCTGATATTCTTGGTGGAGTAGTTTCCTGGTTGGCGATAAATACCTGTTTTCGAAGTCTTCGTATTGACAGGATACTTTAGCGGTATGCGGTAAAAGAAGGAATGTTACTACGGAGGAGTGAGAAACCGACGATATCGAATTTCGATTTTGTCATCTAAAATCTCAGATTAAATGCTATTTCTGTACTTCGTTGTTTAACCAACTCAAATCAACGCGGCTAGTATCAGTATTTGCGGAGTCTTTAAAGAGTTGCAAGACGGAGTCCTTCAAACGTCACAAGATCTGATTATTCGCAAACATTCAATCGTCCAATAATTAAATACATTTTCCCAATCATTGTTAAATCATTGCCGTAATGTCGCAATTAATGTCGTAATTAAGCTTAACATAATGAATATAATAGCGCTAAGACATTCATTAATTAGATGATAATATTTTTTTTTACATGTACTTCATTTTCATACAGATATTGACGAATGCATCTTTGTTAATGGCGGATGTGATGACACGTGTATAAACACCATAGGCTCTTACCACTGCCAGTGTGCTAAAGGCAGAGTCTTGGACACAAATGGATTTTCATGTATTGGTAATCTCGCACTTATACTTTCAAATCAATACTTACATGATTTATTTTTTTACATCAACAATTACAATCATTTTAACCAATATGACAATTAGCAAGAAATAATAGTACAAATACAGGGGAACTGTCCGAATGTCTGATGAAAATGAAAAGAAACTGTTATTTAGGGTACCATCTTTATCAATGATCTTTGATAATTATATTATTATAATTTCATTTGACTTATGATTTTTTCCTTGTGTTTAACTCATCTGGCTATTCCAGAGTTTAGATTTTGTAGTCCGTCTGCCTGTCTTGACATTTTCATTCAAATATCCTCTCCTCGGAAACTACGGGTCATAAGGAACCAAACTCAGTCATAATAGTTCTTGGGTGGTGCCTTTAAAATTGCATCCGGCAGGTCCGTACCTCTTACAAGATAAGTGCTAGTTGGGAACTTAGTTTTAACAGTGGGCCTTATGGAAAAGACATTCAGAGATCTTTTTCTGCGCGCCACTTTTAGCTGATCTCTTCCTTTTTTCGTATGAGGCGAAGTTTTTACAAGGGCTTACACAGAAAAAACAAAAACATTTAGCCCAGTCCTTCAATTTCAGCTTCCGCTACATAGACGATGTACTTTCTCTTAATAATCCAAAATTCAAGGAATATTTACACCAGATCTATCCCAATGAGCTTGAAATTAAAGAGACTACCGATACACCTACTTCAGCTTCGAAATTAGATCTTTTAATTTACATTGACGAAAATGGACGTTTGAAATCTAAGCTGTATGACAAACGTGATGATTTTAACTTCCCAATTGTGAACTTTCCCTTTCTGAGCAGCAATATACCTGCCTCTCCAGCCAATGGAGTGTACATTTCACAGTTGATTCGTTACTGTCGGGCATGCAGTTTATACAGTGACTTTTAGTTAGAGCAAAAGCACTGTCCCAAAAACTGCTTAGTCAGGGATTTGTTCAGCCTTTGTTACTTTCATCCCTTCAGAAATTCTATGGCCGTCACCATGACATCATTGACAGATATAACGTGTCTGTGTCCCAAATGAAAACGGACATTTTCAGCTAGATTTCACGTCTTCACGGATTTGACATAACCGGATTTGACTCAACCCCGGATTGACTCACTGATAGTGTGACGGGTGCCGCTAGCGGAGCAGGACATGCTTACCCTTCCGGAGCACCTGATGTCACTCCCGGTTTTCATGGGAGTTCACACTATGAGTGCCTTTGTTCTTAATGTTATCTTTTTATTTCCGTGCATTGTAGCTGTCTCACGTCCTTGTTTTGTCTTTGTTTTTATCTGTTACCGTTTCTGCCATGTCTTTGGACTTCGATTTTTGTAGTCATCGCTTCCCTTGTTCCTTCGGTATTCTACTGCCGTTGTTTCACAAAAAGTACCGGTACAATCATAATCAAACTTTGTCACAATAATCCTTAGATGATCCCTTCTAAAAGAGTGTCCAGCAGGCCCATACCTCATCCAAGACAGATGCCAGTGGGGAACATAGTTTAGATATTGGATCTATGGGAAAGATATTGAAATATATTCTCAGATACTACCAGACCGTTTCCAGTTATAACCAAACTTAGTCATAATGGTCCTTAGATGGTCCCATCGAATACAGGTGTCCGGCAGATCCGTCCCTTGTCCAAGATGGCCAACAGTGGGGAACATTGCTTAAACATTCAACCCTATTGAAAAATATTCAAAGATCTTTTTCTCAGAGACTACATTTCAAATTATTACAAAACGCAGTCATAATGGTTATTCGATGGTTCCTTCCAAAAATGGTATCCAACAGGTCCTTCAAAAAAGGTATCCGACAGGTCTATACTTCGTCCAAGCTGGTAGTCAGCATGGAACATAGTTTTATAATATTGGACACTATGGAAAAGACAGTCAAAGTTCTTTTCAGGACCTACTAGTTTATTAAGACCCAAAACAATGGTCCCCTACAAAAAGATAACTCCCAGATCAGTACCTGTTACAAGATGACAACCAGCGGGGAACATAGTTTATATTGAATTCCATTAAAAGAGTTAGGTCTCTGAAACCACTAATCCAATCGGGACCCAAATTGATCACAATTGTGCTATCAATTTAGATGAAGATTAGTGTAAATTTGAAAAGTCGGATGATTTCATGAGTAAATGCGATTGATTGACTGTGAAATACTGTCAAGGTGCTATTGTTCGTGGAGTTTCAATTTTCGTGGATTTCGTGGTTCGATAAAACCACGAAATTAAGTGTCCGTCGAAATGTATTTTTCCTTACAATGAATGAATAAAATACGAAACCACAAATTTATGTACCCACGAAATAGTAATATTTATGAAAACCACAAAAATTGATGCCAACGAATTTAAGTACTTCCACAGTAATACTACTCAATACACTAATTCATAGTATAGTCGTTTTCAGAAAAGATAAAACTGACGTCTGAATTTTGTAAAATTCGTTTGATTCGGACTGGCTGTAAGGAAATATTGACCAAAAAATACAAAACGCCCTAATCTTAAATAGTTATATGGCATTTTATATGTAGCTATAAAATAACGTGTGTATATATGGAGCAAAAACCTCTCCTATATTTATCTTTTAGTTTCGTAAATTCTAGTATCTAGTGACTAAATACCAAAATTACTGTGAAGTTTTTTCTCCATATGCGCATTTCGATAACTTATGTCATTTCAGTGCGGATAAAATCTAAAAGTTAAGAAGACCATTAACTCAAAGATGTTTAAAAAACTGATAGAAAACAAATGACCAATAGGATCTAGATGTGAAAGGACAGAGAATTGAATGTGGGAGATACTCCTTAGTTTTCAATTAAATTTACACAATTAGATATTATAAGGTTTCAAACAGAATGTATGTGAGTAGATGACGACATTTAAACTGGATTCTGTCCAATCAAATTATTTTATACAAAGTAAAGGCTGTTCAACTTATCTCATTTGCTATAAATATTAGCCTTTATGTTTTTCTTCTTTAATGTTAGGAGTATTTAATATGGTTGCATCATAATAAGAAATATATTGATAATAAGTATTGCTTCCAACGAAAGTTCTGTTTCGCCAGTTATTTCAAAACGAATGCTGAGGGAAAACAGGGGAAAATAAAAAATATATATATATATTAAAAAAAACACGGTAATTTATATCAAACACAAACTAAGACAACCTTACAACCTTACAAAGAAATAACAAAACAACAAAAACAAAACAGAAAACTCAAGCACTCCACAAGTGTAAAACACTCGCAGTGTGAATTACTACAAAGACTGGAGATATTATCACGTGCTCTGGAAGGATTAGAACAATCTGCTCCATGCATGGTACCCGTTACAATGCCAATGGAATGTCCGATTTATGTCATAGTCGATGTTTGTCAGATCGTTAATGAACCCTGGATCTAATTTTTTCCTTTGTCAAATAGAAAAAATGAACTATCCGTCAAATCATGGTGTCGGTTGTAAATCTTCTAAGTGACAATTGAAACATAACTTTGGTATGTGAATTGTAGAGGCATACGCTGGGTTGTCGGAACATAACTGCTTAAGAACGTCAGTTTCTCTCTTTGATTTGAAAGTCGAAATCATTACATGTGTCAAACAGTCTTGTTTTGGAAATCCAGAGTTGTCAATATAAAAGTAGAAGATCAGGTACGAAGCTAATGATAATGTATCAATGGTCTCTTCAATTTTGAGTTTACTTAGAAAGAATATAATCTATATAAACAGTCTAAATTTTACGCAAAGATATCTAAATGGAATCTTAAAAAGTCATATTTCTCGCAAGGGAGAGATTATTAAGCATGGATTCGGCAATTTTATTGATTTTAGCGTACATTTTTCTAAATTCAGAAAAATGGAACGGTATTTTTTTCCAAATTTTAATTACATTTGCAGATACTTCTTTCTTTCTATTTCTCAGTTTTAAGTGAAAATTTAACGATTCAGTTTTTTGCAAGACGTGTTTCATACTGATCCAAAACTAGTAAAATTTGTACCCTATGCTGGCCAGAACACCCTTGTATTTCAGTATAACACCATCAAAATAATAAGCATACTTCATGCTTACTTCCACACTAGTGTAATCCACGACAATTTGCGCTTGCAATATTTTTATATCAAATTCAATTTTTATTTAAGCTTATTTTATTCACTCAAATCAAGTCCTGAATGGTCCACATTAAATGATTAAACACTGTATCTTTTATGACCACTAGACAGAAAACAAAAATTCTCAAAATTTGCTTCAAGTTTAAATGAACATACATAGTTTAATTGTAATTATGAAAAAAAGCTAAACGAGTGAAAATATTTAGGCTTACCCAGGTCTACCCCAAAATCTCGCAAAAATGTTAAGCTTAAATGCAAACAAATTAAAGTAAACCTTTCTAGACCAAAATCGGATTACTTTGCTGGGCCTAAGACTTGATATATGACCCCCCACCGAATGGTAATACTGTGAATTTGTTAGTGTGCGCAATATGGTTTTCGAGTGGTAACAGAAGTAAACGTTCACTCGAGAGGGCAACGTCATAGAGATTTGTCAAATGTCATGAAACAAACACTAGCTTTCAGCTTTCTGAACTGAATTTTCCTTCTACGTTCTATAGCCCCTGCAAGGTCGGAATGTTTAAAATTTCGCTTGTCATACCACCAGAATTAAGTTCCTATTGAGCTTATGAGAAAGCGTGTAAACTGGCGTATTCAAATAGTATCAGGCGGCAATGCATCATAGAGTTTTCTTCTTACTTAACATATCATGAAAATCCTTATAATTGTCAATATGTTATCATTTCATATATTTCTTGATATTATTATTGATTGTTCGTTTTACAATCGTACGAAAAACAATACAGTTTTTGTTCATGATTACAGGTCAAAACACAACTGCAGGAAATACTACAGAACCAACCGTTTTTGAAAAACATAGAATTGCACGACGCCTTCTTCCTCGAGGATGCGCTTACATAGAATTAACATCATGCAAGGGTTCAAAATCTTCACTGAAAATATTACTGTCCTCAACATCAGATTGGTATGAACTCAACACCAACTCGAGTATATTGTATACATTCGGCATAGTATTTATGGAAGTAGATCGTCTATCCATACCGATGTCAATTTCAGGAATGCAGGTTATTAGAACAAAAACCAATTTTGAGATAATACTAGGATCACTTCAATACACCGAACAAAATGGGTTAAAGCTGACAGACATGCATCAAGGAAGTTGTAAATCGTTTGATACTACACCAAAAGATATTCATGATTTCATAACTTCTGGATCCTTTTTGTCGTCATTTTTGGAAAATTTGTATAACAGCTTACCAGACTGGATTAGGTTCAGTAAGTCCGGGACAGGACTGCTCGCTGTAACGGATCTGAAAACGGAACTTATTTATGGCAAAGATATGAACAACGTTCAAGAATGCATCGGGGCACCAGTGCAAAATGATCATTTGTATAACGTTTTCCATTTTGGTACAGAGTTTGCATTAAGCATCTATAGAAATCAAGTTCGACTACCTTCACCATTGAGAGGAAATAAAATTTGCTTTATTGTTGATGTGTGCCAAAACTATGGAGGAACTGTTTATCTACTGCTTCCAAAGGAATTGGTTAATTTTCAAGATAATTTGCAAATTTTCAAATCGTATGCCGAAACTTATGATGTGCGCATAAGACCACGTGGGATTGGACTTTCAGTCAACAAAGATATCAAAGTTCATTACAAAACAAATACTGTTCGGTTTTGGAATGGCGATGGATTCTCACAATATTCGTAAGTTACACATTTAAAGATGCCATTTTGTAAAAAAATAAAACTTTAAATACAACAGTTGGTAGGGAGACACACGTAACATTATGAATACAAATGAGGATCTACATGAAGGTTGATAAGCGAAGTTTCCTTTAATTCTTGAACATATTAAGACAAAGGTTAGACTCCTTGATAATAGTGGCGCCTTAGTTTTCAGTTGATAGATGTAATAGGTAGATTACAAAATACTGAAGTTACTGTTAATTAATATTCTGCATATCACATTTCGACAACTTATGTCTCTTCAGTGCAGATCAAACCAAGTTACTGTTGGAAATCCATAATACTGAAATATGTGTAAAATCTGATAGAGAACAAATTACTAACAGGGACTAAATAGTAAAACCAAAACCATCTAAGGACATAGCTGTGCAAGAGGGAGATACTTCTTGTTTTGATAAAATTTTGTAAAATTAGATATTGCAAGTTTCCAAATAAAATCAAGTGTCGGGCAAGCACCGATCTACTGGCTACTGAGTTGGTGAATACCCTCGGGGACTAGCAGTCCAGCAGCAGATGCATGGACCCGATGGTAAAAAAAGACAAAATACTGCAAAATTTATATTCTGAATTCTGCGCATTTCGACAACTTATGTCTCGGTGAGATACGATGACTTCTTTTGTCCAAATGGATCAGTTCTGTTTTAATTTCCTGCTAGTGTTTTATTGCTTGTACTATTATCGGTTGATTATTGGTGTATCGATTTTGAGATAATCATAGGTAGATCAGATATACCGCTGTAGATGTATTAGCGATGGCTCAACTCTCAGGTGATTAGGAAGAAAAAATGAATTTATTGGTTAAGTTTGATCTCTTTCAGTTGATTTAAGTAGCTAAGAAATCAGTCAAAACTGCTATAAAGGTCAATTTATTTTAGTAAAAACCTGCCTTATCAGGTCCGTTTGTTTTTGTCTCTTTGTAGTTAAAGCTTTGAATTTTGAACCTTCTTCTCAATTAAAATCTCTCTCATACGTTTAGATTTTCTTGGTCCCAATGGTTAGCTTAAAAACAGTTTTGACTGTACAGAGAATTGCTTTACATACAAATAGTATAAATTAAAAAATCCGGAACTGAAATTACTGAATGCCTTCTCCAGAATCTCTCTTTTACCACCTGAAAAAGACATTACCGTTTCTATGAATTGACAGTAAATTTATAAAATATCGTCAGATCTTTTCAATACATACCAATATTCCCGTATCTAAAGTGCTTAAAACAAATGCACACTATATCCTGCCTGTATAGAAAAGTAATTTTCCTCCGTCTACCAAATTCTCCAATTTTCGAGTTGGAATCAGACATCGTTTTCCAAGTTCTTTCTTTCATCTTTATTTCTTTCTTCTTATAAATGAATCGTTTTATTTGTACTCGTCCTCAATAAGTTGAAATATTGCTCCTTTAAGTAAATAATCGATCAGCCATACGCCAATATGGAACGATATTGCAACTACATATGCCAATACCGAACTTCACCGACACAATAAAAGGATGTTACTTTTTATATGGGTTCGAATTTTCGTTGATTTCGCTGGCATAAATTTTCTCTTGAAATGGATTCACTAGATATTTACACAATACTTTACAATTTAATCGTTCAATTACTTATATTGTAGAGTCTTCCCATCCGCATCGGTTTGGTTAAACACGGATTTTTTAGTGGACTATGACCCAACAGACTGGCTAAAATTACATATAGCGGGCAATGCAGAAATATTCCTTAAAGTTCCAAACCTGTCAAAAGTATGTCTCATCTTACGTATTTACTTTTTGTGTATCTATCACTAATGTAAAATAGGACCGTTTATTTTTGAGTTAAAGGATGTAAGTATTTCTCACATATAAGCATTATACAGATTCCACTGCTTGGTTTTGCAATGTTTTCGTGGGGACTTTGTTTCCTTCTCTACTGCATATTCCTTCATTAACCTCCATTATTATTAGTCAAATTAAAANAAAAAAAAAAAAAAACAAAAAAACAACAGAAATAATAATAATAAAATAATAAAACAAAAACAGAAAAGAAAACAAAAAAGAAAAGATTTTTTGCACTTTATTTTCTTTTGCTTTGTCTTTTGCGTTTTGAAATTTGGTAAAATAATGAGACAAACTTTTTTGTCAGGGTCTTCATGAAATATTTATATCATTATTGCATGCTTGTTCTTAGCAGATTATGATTTGTTCATCTTTTATGTTGTAGTAGTGGGTGAATTTATATTTAAGAACAGCAATAAAAGCGTTGTGTACCCATTAATCCATAATGTTTCTCTGTGTACATGTCTCTTTCAGTATATATATAACAAAATAATATTCTACAAATTGTGTTGACAGCATAAAAAATGATATAACTGTAAATTAAATCTAGCATGATACTTGAACGCTTTCTTCGGTATATAATTTTTCTAACTGTTAGATCCTAGATGTGATAAATATTAATTTATAAATAAATAATGAAGAAACAAAGCAAAAGAATTGATTGATTGATACATTAGATTTTTATGTCCACTGGCAATATGCCAGCTATATCAAGACGAGAACAAGTTAAACTATTAAAAATATAGGTATAAGAAGAAAGAAAAAAGGGTGGAAGGGACAACCAGGGCAAGAAGTTTTGATTGCCACTGGAAAAGAGGACAAAAACGGAAGGGCAGCTAATTAAGCTTTCTATACGACAAAGTGAATTTGTTCTCCTTAAAAAGTAGAGAACGGGTCTGGTTGTTGCACGCAGTTTGGCTACAATAGTTCGCGGTTACCTTTGTCGTATTATTACCTGACTTACCTCACATAGGCAAGGCATTCCCCCTTTTCACCACCACGGGACACGCCCGGCAGTAATGTAGCCGGAGTCCATAGAAATTACTGAAAATATCAAATAAAAATGTTAGCAATAACAAGTCAATACAAAGTTGGACGGTATGACAAATAATCTAAAAATAGCGAAACAGAAACTAACAAGAATCAGAGATATCAAGTGCGAAGGAAGAGTAAGCACAATCTGCTTTCCTTGTATCACCACGCTAAGAATGAACTCGTGTCGTATCTTTATATATAATTTTTTGTGTAATTCGAGAAACCAAATTAAAAATTCCTAAATTTAACTGAACTGTAATCTTTTTGCATGCTATATTTTCTGACAAACTTTATGCACTCAATGTATCTAAAAATCTAGAAATATAAAAACACTACAGAAAATTGTGGTACAAAATTATTTGTGAAACTATTCCGAAAATATTTAAATCAATATCATGGTTTTATTTTATAAGCTTCTGACTGGTATATTTGTTGACGAATGGAATGGTTGGATAAATTTCCAAAGATTTAGAGTAACTCCAACTCTTCAGTTTGAAATATTGAAGAAGGATGTTGTTATCGAATTTAAAGATATTGTAGCTAAAAGTGTGAAGGCGTATTTCTCCATTGGAGGTATTTTTAACTGAAAAGGTCTCAGTGTAAGAGATTTGTAGGTGCAAAAATATGTTATTTTATAAGTTACAATAAATCAACAATGAGATCACCAGCATTAGAATAAAATGATGTAGAAAAACATTATTAAAAAAAAGTTAGAAAAGAAGTACTCATTTCCAAAAATACCAAAATAGAAAGACAAATCCAGTATTAAGAACATCTAGCGAGTGCCATGCACGCAATGAAGCCGTAGTATTTTAATGTGTTAGAATTTTGATAAAAACACTAAATTTCTATGAATCGCAAGGTAAATTTTCATGTCTGACAAATCCGACTATGGGCTTGTGAATATCCTCGTGGACTTATGTCCACCAGCAGGGGCATCGGCCCAATGGTTTCAAAATACAATAAATACCAAAATTGCATAAAAACGGTAAATTTCGTTATGCTGTACACGTGCTTGCAAAAAACAATGAGTTCCGAGCTATCCAGTAAATAATGAAAAGGAATCTCATAATGTAGTTGAAATATTTCTGAAGTTTGCCTTAAATTGATTATTGTAGTTGTCTGTCTGACATGAGTGCCATAATGCTTAATTTAAAACTAAGTACTGACATTAAGCTGGCTCAGTCATCACATTTTGAATTTGTGTCAGATTTCGGAACTTTTCTGGTGTTTTCCAGTGCAATGGCTCAAAGAATTTTGCACACGGACTCCTACTTTTTATTAGCTCACCTGGCTAAAGCCAGGGTGAGCTTTTGCCATCACTTGGCGTCCGTCGTCCGTCGTCCGTCGTCCGTCCGTCGTCCGTCCGTCCGTCCGTCCGTCGTAAACTTTTCTTCAAAAATCTTCTCCTCTGAAACTACTGGGCCAAATGAAACCAAACTTGGCCTGGATCATCACCAGGGTATGTAGTTTAAAAAATATGTTCGGTTAGTCCGAGGACCAAACAACATGGCCGCTGTTACTAAAAATAGAACGTAGGGGTAGATTGCTGTTTTTGGCAAATAACTCAAAAACCGTAGCAGATATCAAAAATCTGACAAAGGGTAAAAATGATCAGAATGACAAGATCTACCCGCCGTGCAATTTTGAAGAAAATCCGATGACCCATGTTGGAGTTATTGCCCCTTTTCCGTAAAATTTTCAAAATTTTAATATTTTTAATTTTTTATTAGGAAAACTATAACAGATAGAAGCCAACTTGAAATTGCAAAAATGTTCAGCATACCAAGATCTATCCCTCTGAAAATTTTGAAGCAAATCTGAATACCCATGTTGAAGTTATTGCCCTTTATTGTCAAATTTTTGCTCTTTTATACATTGTTCGTCTACAATTTCAAAAATCTTCTCCTCTCAAACTGCTGGGCCAATTGTAACCAAACTTGGCCTGA
>MJUU01060213.1:71346-111059 GCA_002080025.1 Modiolus philippinarum
GGAAAATTCAACATTTTCCGATTTCAATGAAATTTGGTTTCCAAATACATATTGATGTTCACAATAGTCCTAAGTTGGTCCCCTTTCAAAAAAGTGTCTGTCAAGTCCGCATCATATCCAAGATGGCCACCAGCGCGTGAAGCCTGGTTTTATCATTGGACCCTATGGGAAGGTATTCAAAGATATTCTTCTCTGAAGCCGCAGAGCCAATCGGAACCAAATTTGGCCAGAATAGTCGTTAGGTGGTTCCCTTTCAAAAATGAGTCCGGCAAGTCTGCACATCATCTAAGATGGCCACCAGCGGGGAACTTAGTTTAACATTGGACCCTATGGGGAAACATATTCCAAGATCTTCTCTTCTGAAAGTACTTGGCCAATTGGAATCACGCTTGGTCACAATGGACCTTAGTTTGTCCCCCTCTTAAAATGTGTCTGGCTTGTCTGAACAGATTCAAGATTGGCATTCAACATTGGTATTATTATTTTTGACTGTATTTGTCAGCAATGGCCCAGGTGAGCGATACAGGCTCTTGAGAGCCTCTTGTTTCATGAATGTCTTCTATAGGCCAAATTAAACATAAAATTCTTGATATAATTTTCTACCTTTGGACAAGAAATAGTCTTAATGTTAAATTGTTAAAAGAAAAATCAAAAGAAATCCATTTCCCGCCAAATATTGATATCGTCTATCTCTGTGAAAAGCACACGGACCTACATATTTCTTTTTGCCATTTCATTAAGTCTACAATGCTTAATCAATTTAAAAAGGTTTCAAGAAATACTTGATATAAACATCATCGGGAATGAGCCACTTGAATTTACATTGTCGTTTATTTAAAAATGTAATTTCCACCAATTATATCTCTTCAGTACAGATAAAATAAAAAATGTTGCCTTAAATCCCAAGATATAAAGTGAAGGTACTGTATAAAATATTGCGGCTTTTTTATTGTGAGTCAATTGTATAGCTTTGTTCTAGTTTGATAATACAATGATGCATATGAAGCTAATAGGGTCTGTAAGTCTCGTCATGTGACCGCCGAGAATTCACGATAAAATTACAATTTGAAAACGTTTCCCGCCAAAACATAACATTGCAGCATTATGACGTCCAAATTTGTGATAAATAATGTTCAATTTTATTTTTTCAAACTTTTTTTGATTTTTTTATTTTTTTAACTTATTGTAAACACAGGTTCAGCCAAGCGGTCATGGTGTGGAAATAATGCAAACCCTCCAGGAGCATTCGTATCATTTATGGCAGGAGTTAATCCGTTTAGGAATGTTCCCATTCTACAAGATTGGATTTTTGATGCCAATATTCGAATTTATGCTTTCTTATTAACCAATTCATATACACAACCATCTATCGATTTAAGAACAGACATCGTTGATTTCAAGAAAGTAATAAAAAATCTTGAAGGTTTACTTATCTATTATATGACTCAAACTGTTGAGGAATTTTGTAATTCAACGACTTCACTGATAAAAAATTTACAAAATATTACAAAGTCGTTTGAAAAAAAGCTAGATGATATGACGAAAAACATGATGAATTTCAGAAAAATCATTGAATTAATAACAAATGCTTGGGAATCATATATGCGAGACCTTAGGGAAACTGGACAAGAAATAAAGGATGAATTAGAATTTGTTCACAGTGTTGTTGCAAAAAATATTTCCGATTTCATAGATGAACAGGAGGAGCAAATAGGCAGAAACATAGACAAGCTGGTTACTAAGGTCAAGGATCGGATTTTTTCTGTTATTACGAAGTATACTGGCTTTGGTTTGAAATTCTCTGCATCTATTCAATTAGTTGGCCTCGAGTTCCCCTTGGTTGATGTCGAATTTCTTTACTCGGTAGATCAAATTGGCCAATGTGATAAGTATAAGAAAGTTTATGACTTGTTGAAAGGTGAGAAAGCTGCAAAGATACTAGCAAGAAAAAATGTAAGACAACGCCTGGGATATTTCATCACAATAGGGGCTAATCAGTTCATAAGCATTGCATTTAGTATCTCTGAATTCAAGTTTGTTGCTCATTTACATGCACATGTTTCCGTGCTTGGCATTAAAGTTTCCAGTGATATTTTGATTAACAATTATGAACTGAGGTCCATTATTGAGGGCAATATTTGGAATGTTTTCTTAGCCAGAGTTGAGCTGTCAGCTAAAACTAATCATAAATGGGATCAACTGAAATTCAAAGCTGTTGGTGAGCTTCTTGCTAGATCAAGCTCGAGCAGGTCTTCTGATTTTCAGGGAAGTTATGTGGATGGTCTTCGCTTGCTAGCAAGTGAGACTTCTGAGAAAGCAAATAAAAGGTTTGAAGAAGCTGTGAATAAACTTTCCGCAGCCCAACGGCTTATGGATAAAGCTAAAGTCAAACTCGCTTCAGCTCAGGGTAAAGTAAGAAAATTTAATGCAGCATTCGATTCCGCCGTTCGGTCTCTAGGTAGGGCAAAACAGAAGTTTGACAAAGCAAAAATACCTTTTGAAAGGGCTCTTGAAAAACTTCGTCATGCTCAAAGAAAAGTTAATAATCTATGTAGAATAAAAAAATGTAAAAAAATTTGTGTGCCAGGAGTAAAAATGAAAATGTGTAAAAAGCGATGGATAAGATACCCTTGTTTAAAACGGTCGGATTGCATGTTCAAAGTACCGAATCCATCTTGTGAATTGGCTAATTTGGCGTGTCGTGGTGTTCGTGCAATTGCTTATGCAGCCTTAGAGGCAGCTAAGATTTTCGTTCGAGCACCAATGTTGGCATTCGATGCCGCTAAAGCTCTTGTATCTTCTGCCCAAGTGGTGGTGGACAAATCAAGAGTGACATTAAAAATAGCTGAAGGACTTTTAGAGTTGGCTAAGCTAGGAATTGATGCCGCGAAAGGAAAAATTGAGATTGCGAAAGCAGCAGTAAAAGGCGTAAAATTTACTGTTGGTGCAGCCCTTCGTGTATTCGATTTAATCACTAAATACGGTTTACAAAATTTGTTGGATGTGAAAAACTGCCGATTTGAGGTTGAGCTAACAACTTTTGACAAGTCATCATTTGAAGTTTCGTGTGAAGTTGAAGCCTTTCAGACAGGCTGGAATACATTCAAATTTGAATTTGATTTTATACACTATTTAAACAGCATGTGGAATATGGCAAAGTTGACCATAACATCGGTTCTTGATATGATCAAATCGATACTCAACCTCAAACGGAGGCCAGCAATTCCAAAAATAACAGCACCGCACCTGCTTATTGAGACAGACAAAAAAGGTGTTTTTTCGAATATAACCAACAATGAAATGAACTCCACTATTCGTCTTGAAAACAAACATCACGGCATAATCCAGTTTTTTGAACAAAATTGTATAAACTTCCGAAATATATTTATATTTCTGTCTCAATCACTGGATTCTTTGATTTCTATGACAAACGAGTCATTTGCAACCCTTGACAACGCAAAATATATAACAGGCATCCTGTCAGAGTTTGAGACTAATATGAAAACTGTTAATTTGACAGCAAAAGCACTTGGAATCAGTCCTGAATATGCACTGAAGGACTACAATATAACAGCTGACGAATTGGACTATTTTATTCTTAATATAAACATTTCGGATGACCCACTTCTAAGGGAAATAAATGCCACAAACAGATTTGCAAAAGATATGATCATGAATGAAATTGAAAATGTCCAAGATGTTTCAGTGATTGATTTCTGGATTTTAAGCATGGAAAATTCAACAGAAGAATATTTTAAAGAGACAGAATGTATTGGGTTTTCAGACTGTGTTACCTATTCATTTTATACACTTCAGGATCTTTTTATTGATGATGCTATGCAGCATTCCAAGCGAAACAGAAATCTCACCAAAGATTTAGAAAATAAATTTCAACAGCTTATTCAGAACTCGTCCAGATCTATTACAGATGCATACACTTTATCAAACAAAATATTAGACAGACTTCTTAAGCTTAACGATTCAAATCTGTTCTGTTCGGAACCCCCCAGAATTATAGCTAAACTACCAAATCAAATAGTTGTGATAGGTTCCGCAATACAATTCACGTGTGACGCATTAGGTAATCCGGACCCTGTTATAAGCTGGTATCATAACGACACTGTTTTAAGGAACGAAAATGGTACTCAACTGATAAGACAAAATGTAACTATGGGACACGGAGGGAAATACAAATGTCAGGCTGGAAATCTAGTAACTAACGTCTCATCAAATGCTGCTTATGTCAAGGTAGAAGGTAACTCATTTATGATTTTTTTATTATTAATACTTGGTAACTACATCGCAAATAATGAAAAGGATCTCAGGTTCCAAGATGAAAATTGAACTTTTTATTCAATTTTCATCTTGAACTTTTTATTCCTAAGAATGTGGTTAAACTTACTGTTTATTGACCAGCAATGAACAGTGCGTAGCAGAGAGGAGCATTGGGAAATCCTAAATTTAAAATAATATTTTTGATATTCATATTTTTCAGAAAAACAATTCGTACTAGCACTGAAGTATTGGACTAGTGGGCAAGTGACTACTTCTCGGGAGAAACAGTCAGTCAACAGGGGAATTTACTCAAAGAATACCGAAGTAACTTTCACAAAGTTTTCCGTCAGGCCTTCATCGGTACTCCATTATAAAACTAATGATTAGATCAGTAGAAAAAAATTACTTAATGGAGGCAGAATAATATATGTAGATGCCAAGTGATCATTTTATTGTTTCATTTTAGTAAATAGCGAGTGGTCTAAATGGAATTTTTTTAACATAATAAAAAACAAAATACCGAAGTTTCTGTAAATTTAGATCTGATGTCAACAATGAAACCAACATGCACATTTGGAAACAAATTCCGTTGACAACGACACTGACTAAATGACACACATTTTACAGATGAATAATTTTGTTTTACTTGATTTCATTTTATATGAGATAAAGAAGAGTAAGACTGGTCAATTGTTGAAGTATATGATAAATAGTTTATGATATGGAATTTTTCATATCATATCCCATATCATCCCTCGACCAATATTAGCCCTCTGGCCTTCGGCCCTCGGGCTAATATGGAGGTCTCGGGATGATATGGGATATGATATGAAAAATGTCATATAATAATCTCTATTACCTATATGTCTCAAGTTATCAGTGGCAGTTTTCCCCTGCTATTCCTTCCGCCATTGTTCCTCTCTTCTCACATTTAACTTAAATGATAAATATAGAATAATGGTAGTTTTGAAGGTCGAGACAGAAAATATCACCGTATCACGGCGAGTTCGATAGGACGAGCTGTGATACTAGTGATATTTTCTATCGAGACTTCCAAAACTACCATTATTGTTTTTATCGGCAACGTCGTAAGAGTCATGACGTCATATTCGTGACGTCATTGCCTGATATTTGCTTGTACCAGGTCAGACCCTGATGTTGTCGTTATCTGCACAACTGTCATAATTGTTTCTTCTACTTACAAGTCGACATCACGATATTGACAATATCTGTACGACAATGTCAACATCGTTCCTACCTCTTACACATTGTCAACATCGTCGACATTGTCGAAATTGCAATGTTGACGATATCAGTACGACATTGTCTACATCGTTTCTACTTCTCACAAATTGTCAACATCGCCGACATTGTCGATATCGCAATGACGACCATATCGGTACGACATTGTCTACATCGTTTCTAATTCTTACATGTTGTCGACATCGCCGATATTGTCGACATTGCAATATTGACGATATCGGTACGACATTGTCTACATCGTTTCTACCTCTAACATTTTGTCAACATCACCGACATTGTAGGCATCGCAATGTTGACAATATCAGTACGACATTGTGTAAATCGTTTCTACCTTTTACATGTTGTCAACATCGCCGATATTGTCGACACTGCAATGTTGACGATATCGGTAGGTCATTGTCTACATCGTTTCTACTTCTTACACGTCGGCAACGCTTCTGCTTCTTACGTGTTGTCAACATCACAGACATTGTCGACATTGCAATTTTGACGATATCGGTACGACATTGTCTACATCATTTGTATCCCTCTTACATGTTGTAAACATCACCGATATTGTTGCAATTGCAATGTTGACGATATCGGGGCGATACTGTCGGAATCGTTTCGTCCTGTTATATGATGTTTACATGGTAGACAATGTTGACGATATCAGGACATTATTGACAGCGTTACTCCCGGTTGCATTTTGTCAACTTCACCGACATCGTTGTATTGACGATATCATTGCGACATCGTCTACTTGTTTATTCCGCCTATATTTTGTTAACATCGTCTTGTCATTTAATGTTTCTGTAAAGGACTCCGCCAAACTATACAGCATTTTTATCCATTGGTACTGCAGTACTCTGCTAGCAATAATTGTTCTAGTTTGTAAAAGGAAACTCCAAAAAGCTTTTAATTGATTTTAAGATATCTTTAAAAACCCTTAATTATAACATTAATGCAATTCAGTGATATGTTCAAAAATATACATGTACTTGACAATTAATAATTACATGTAGCTTCCTTTGATTTCCTATAGAAGGCGAAGTAGACGAATGAGAAGATATAGATCTATTGACGACATTTCTGCAATTGCGATGTCGTCGATGTTGACAATGTTGAAATCTATAAAGGACAATGTCGTCAAAGACAGAATGACATCGTCATTAGAGGAACGACATCGTGACGACATTGCCGGCATCGCGATGTCGACAATGTTGACGTTGATAAAGGACGATGTAGTCAATAGAGGAACGACATCGTGACGACATTGACGACATTGCCGACATCGCTATGTGGACGGTTTTTACATTGATAAAGATCGATGTTGTCAATTACAAAACGACATCGTGACGACCTTACGATGTCGACGATGTTGGCGGTGATAAAGAACGATTTAGGCAACAACGTAACGACATCGTGACGACATTGCCGACAGTGCGATGTCGACAACTTCGTAACGACATCAACAACTGGACATCAATGATTGACGCCTTAAACATTCATAAATGTACTGTTATTTCTAAACTCACATATAATTCTGATGTCATTCATCATTTCAGAGTTTTTTTTTATGTCAGTATCGATAGAACATTCTTCCCGTGCATGTCTTGCATAATCACGGCTCTGTATTATTTTGTGGTCTTCAGACACTTATAAATTACTCTTATTACTATAACTATAAAGACGAAAAAAGTACTTTACAAAAGTACTTAAGTTATTTGAATGAATTAACTCCAAAATTGAGAGACAAAAGACATTGTTTCGATTTAAAGTGTGCATTGAAACATGTAGGTTGTTTTCAAGACATAAGAGAAACAAAAGTCTAAATGTAATAGACAAAACATACAGACAAATTTAAAATTCAAATTACAACTAATCTAGCAAGAGAAATTTAAAAAGACAAAACAAGAAGAAAAGTAAAAAACCTTTTTTTCAAATTAAGAATGATAATGAGTATAATATGTGCAGTTTGTGATTATTATAACCTTCGATTTGCCTCGAACTCGTTTACATGAAAAATAATACGAGCATTTCAAGCAATTATTAATGTGCCTTGCATATATGTAATTATATATATTTAATAATTTGCAGCTCCAGAAGTGTTATGCAGTGGATTATGGGGATTTTATCCAAATCCTATTGACTGCTCTGGTTTTATATATTGTTCATTCGGCACTCCATATTTGATTCCGTGTCCGAATAATACAATTTGGAACCAGAAACTTGAAGGATGTGTTAGGGGAGTATGCTAGTAATGTGAGTTTTTGCTTAATTTTCAGTGAAACACGTATACACATCTAATTGTCATTTCTGATATGTGTATTGGTTTATGGATACTGCTTGCCTTTCTTGAAGTGAAAGTATAAAGTAGCCTACGTGTTTGTGGACCAGAAATATTTCATGGCAGGAAACGGAATGAACAAACGAATATTGTTGCACATTCAAAACAAGCTCAAAAACATTACACCATGCACGTAACAACATGAATGTAATTAAAACGAATGATCTCCACTTCGTGTTATATTGCAGAATTTTTTTACCTGGCCTGACAAGCGTCACCGATGTGTAGTAAATAGTTTTTTCAAGTAAGCTTTGAGCAAAGCTCATAGTTTCTCTAATTTCTATCCAGTTTTCACATTTCCTGAACGGTGTGGGAACATTTGTTCTCCTCTCTAGAGAGGAGAACAAGTTTCGTGACATTTCCCGCCAAATTTATTCGGAATACAATCCTCGGTGTTTTTCGTCCAGTCATTAGAGAAACAGTTTCCACAACTTTAACACGTGAATTATGAAATTTCTCACATCTCGTTAAATAGATTTTCAAATGGTTAAAAGCTTGGCAAGCCTCGCTTTCAAACATTTGCAAAATTTATTTAACTCGGTGTGAGAAATTTCATTATCAACTAGTTCTCGTTATGGAAACTATATATTTATGATTGCAGGTAACATTTAAGAAAAGTACACTGGGAAGTCAGATAGACATGTAAGATTACAAATTGGAATCCAGAAGGATCCATAATCCTCCAAGTACAAATTGGAATTCTACTGGGGCAAATCAGAATTTTGATTTGTACTGTTTTAATCCAGTATCAATTGGAATTTCAATTTCCTAGATGAAATTGAAATATCCTGATTTATACTAGTAAGATTTTGGATCATACTGTCTTGAATCGATGGAAACGGTGGTAGAATGGTAAAGCATTATTAGAAATATGTCCCTTCCACTGTGTGGTAATTATTTAATAAAAAGATTAATTTCGTGAGAAAAAGATTAATTGTCTTACTGTGTAAAAGATAAAAATATTTTGCTTCCTACTCTTAAACTTTTGAGCAAAGTTCAAACTTTTAATTTAGTTTTCACGAGTTAAATTTAAATATGGAAGAACACATGGAGGTATTTAAAAAATATTGGAATATGATTTTTTTTTTCTAAAGATAGCACAATTTAAAGTACTTTTCTGACACTGACCTGGTTGATTTGAAAAAGTTTGTGTTTCCCTGGTTTAAAAGCAGTACCGTAAGTTGGGAAATTTTGGTTTGGGTTAATTTTTGCCTTTTTTACAACAAAAGGGGTGGTTTTATTTTTGTCTGTGAAATGTTGGCCACTTTTGCATAGCTGTAAGTTTTATTTTGGCCACTTTTGATGTATAGTGTTTTATTTTGTCCTTCCTTGCAGGCAAACTTGTGGATGATTACTTGTCAAATTAAAAATAAATCGTATACGGACGAGAGTTCCGGTATTTTTAACAAATCGGTATTACAAAAACATTTATTCACAAGGACAAAGTAATACAAATCAGTTTAGATTAAAACATGTAATGTAATATTCACCCTCTCAAATTGTTCACAGTCACATTTTAGTCACTGTCACTTGTCGTGTCTGTGGTACATGTCGATGTACTAATTATGTCTGTTTATGTTCAAGGATTTCCGCTATACCCGCAGCCTTGAATCCGTTTAAAGCTTTCAACAATCGTATTGTTTTATTTTTGCCGGGAAATTTTTGGATGTGAAATATTTTGGTGTGTTTAATTTTTGCACCTTTGCATTTAGGTGCCAAAATAGGCCAAAATAAGACCATGACCAAAATTTCCCGATTTACGGTAGATCCTGTTATTCTACCTGAAATTTCACGATAGCCATTTTAAAAAAATCGTTCATTGGAAAATGGCAATATAACAGCGTTAGTAATTACTCATGTAATGGGATGCCCATGTCGTAAATCGAAAAATACATCCTCTATCAAATGTCACAGACTTATATTAAGTTGTTATCATCTTTCGACGCCACGATATAGCTAAGATATTGTTGAAGTTAACGTTAAACATCGATCAATCAATCAATTACTTGGCATCCGTCTTATGTCGTCCATTTAACCCGCTTAGCATATTGGAAACACAATAATCCTTGGGTGGTCCAGTTTAGAAATGTGTCCGGCAAGTCCCAATCTCAGCGGATGACTACAAAATAGGAACATCATTTGTCCGAAGGAAATCTCCTACAGTTTTGAGATAAAAGATTTAAAGTTTGCAGATCACGTGCACATATATCAAAGATGTGTATGTTTATTTGATTTTGATTTTTGAACTTTTTTGCCAAAGTAACCTGTTGTTGAACTTCGTCATTTTTACTTCAAATATCTGCCATATGGGATAAACATTTGTCAGAGGCAAATATCCTATAGTTCTTGAGATAGAAGGTTTATACAAGTATTTTTCAAGATAATTTGATCATATATCAAAAGGAAGGCTTGTTACTTTGATTTTGATTTTTTATCATTTATGCTAAAAATACCAGTTGTTAAACTTCGTCATTTTTACGTCAAATATCTTCCAACAGGGTACCCAATTTGTTAGAGCAAATTTCCCACAATTGTTTTTGAAATAATTTTTTAATGTGCTGATAATTTGTACATATATAAAAGGTATCAAAGCTGCCAACAGGGTACAACATTTTTCTAGAGCATGATGAAGCCTCAAAAAGTTTAATATAAACTTTCAAAGGAAGGCTAAGCGTTGCAAATTTAAAAAAAAGTGTACATTTTTGATATTCAGGGTTGATCTCTGGGTATGATATACTGTCATGTAAAAGAAAACAAGGTTTTTTCATATTGACAGATTTCCTTTTGTTATATTCTAAAATACATTGAAATACATACTTCTTATTACATAATCAAAAACTTTTACAGCGTTGAATGTCAGTAATATCCAGAATCCTCCTGAACAAAATATCAAGTTTTATTCTGGATCAAACTAAAAATACTGTAGTACTCAAAATCCTACTAATATAAATTAGGATATCTCCATTTCTCCTAATAGAAATTGGAATTCCAATTTGTATATGATTAAATCCAAAAAGTGGAATTAATTCTCATTTGTCCTAGTAGAAATTGGAATTCTTATTTTCACGGAATTAAATCCAGTACAAATCCAAATTCTAATAAGCCCAAGTAGAAATTGGAATTCCAATTAGTACTACGATGATTCCAGATCCTACTGGACTCAAATTTGTACTGTAACAGATATTTGTATGTGCACAGTTTTACTAACTTGGAAATAACTTGACTTTGCCACACAGTGTTGTCACATGAATTGCATTAAAAAAATTAAATTCGAATTTCAAAATTGTTTTCGTTAGTATTATTGTTTGATAACATTCGAATCTGAAATCTAATGATAAATATTTCACCAGATTCCAGTTTGTCAGAGAGAATACAGAAAGTGATAAAAACTGAAAGGATATGGAGTAAATGCATATGAGACAAAGTCTATACAAATACATGATTAAATAGAACAACGCCTTTGTTGTTGTTCTTCATCTTGAAGTCAACATAAAGCTTTCAGTAATGACCTTTGTTCATATCTCATAGTACTTCCAAGACGGCCCTTAGGAACGGTTTGATAGGAAGTCATTGCTATGGTGCATCCATGTTCTTTAATGCACATGAATTCGAGATCTTATACAAACTTGCCTGTGTTCGATGCAATGACTTCCTTGATAGAGCCCGGTTGCTCACAAATAGGCTTCTTCAACAAAGGTATGTTACCCAAAACATGAAGTCATCTCTCCAGAAGTTTTACGGGCGACATCCATCTTATGGACCGCTATTGGATATCTGTTTCCCAGATGACAACAGATCTTTCCCTCTAAAGCTTAATTGTTGTTTCCACTACCGGATTTGACATGTTCAACACGGTAGGTGTCTTATAAGAAGCAGGAGATGCTAACTCTACCGGTGCACCTGATCTCACCCATGGTTTTTTATTGGGTCCGTGTTGTTCATCTTTGTGTGTGTGTGTGTCTTCATTTTTCTTTTCTGTGCCGTACTCATGTTGTGTCTCTGTTTTTTTTCTGTTTCTGATGTTGCCATTGTCCTTGGATTGTTCGTTTTGGATTGACGGTTCGGTTCTCACTTACTTTGCGAAGTATTCTTACAATTGCTGTCCTCCGTTACGTGACAAAAACTCATAAAGATGATCACATCGAATTATTTGCAAAAAAACAACTGTAAGTCTCCTCATTTGACAACAAGATTTCACGATAAAATTGCAATCTACAGAATTCCCTTGCTAAAACATAAGGTTTAAGATTATGACGCTCAAATATTTGTTGGAAACGTCATATGTTCCCGTACAAAATGCAACTTTCCGCCCAATATATATGCCGGACGTTTCAAAATTGAACAAGTTTTACAGACCTGATGGAATGAATGTTGCCGTAATGTGGCGGATATAAATCTTTTCGTCCATAGGTCTTTAAAGTTTTATTCAAAGGTCTTTTCGTATGAAACTAGGGTAGATTTGTCACAGCTTGTCATTGGCAAACCCTTTAAAATTGTTTCCGAAAGATCCCTACACCATACAAAATTGCAACTAACAGGAACCATTTTACACTAGCCGCATAAAAAAAACATACCTTTTTCTCTTTCATATATATTTTTAACCCGTAGAATAATATTGTATATAGTTCCAATGCAAGTAAGAAGAACACTTTGACTATTTTATCCATGAAGAATTCTCGATAAATATGAAATGACGACGTCACAAGACCCTATTAAATTTTATTTTATTTTTTCCAAAAAGTGATTTTTTACGGAAAATGCTCCGATAAATATTAAAAATGAAAAGGTTATTTTCATCCCAAAAGTTTGACAAACAAAACGTGCAACGAACAAATTGAGAATACTTTAAACCCATTTTTTAATTTGTTTTTTTTTCAAAAAATCAAATTTTTCACCCCAAAAATTTTGACAGCGTATAAATTCTTGAAATTATCATTGTAAACCTTTATTAATGATAATGGAAATTTTCATACTTTTTTGAATTGTCTCTTGTGCTTATGTTCCGAAAATGTCGAACAAATCCCGAAATTGCATTACATAGTGGCTTTAAACAACGTTCTTGAAAAAAAAATCGGTAAAAAACGAAATTTTGCCCTATAACTTTTCATTTGGTTTCTTGTTTTTAAATCTTTAGACGGCATACAGCTAATCAGACTATTCTTAACCTCCTGGTCTCAGACTTAAGCACGCAAATCAATCTTAAACCCAACATAATCTTGAAATTTTCGCATATTCAGATTTAAAGATTCGAGAACGGCAGTAGAATACCGAAGGAACAAAGGGGTGAAATTCACAAAAATCGAAGTCCAAAGACAGGGCAAAAACGAGAACACAGAAAACAATGACGTTAGACACAAAAACAATGACACCAGACAGACACAAAGCACATAACCAGAAACCACAACATTCAGAACAAAGGCACTCACAGTGTGAACTCCAGTGAAACTGAGAGTGACATCAGGTGCTCCGGAAGGATAGGCATGTCCTGCTCTGTTAACAGCCCCCGTCACACGGTAAGTGAGGCATATATGTTTTTGAAAGATCTGTTAGGTAGCTGATTGTCTTTTGCTAACCTTGAGACAAAACCAATTAAAAATCATGGTACGTGTTACTTCTCTAACCCTCAAACAGTACCAAGTTAAATTTTGGAAAGCTTTTGTAATCATCAAGAATTCAAACATAGACAAGGACAGATCGGTATCACAAACATAACTAACGAAGACAAAAACTAAAATATAACAAGACAACACAAAAAATTAAAACACTCACAGTGTGAACTCCCATAAAAACCGAGAGCGACATCAGGTGGTCCGGAAGGGTAAGCATGTCCTCCTCTGTTAACAGCACCCGTCACACTGTGGGTGATTCAATCCTGGAAAATGTCAAAGTCGGTAGTCAAATCCGGGAAGACGTGAATCTAGCTGAAAATGTCCACTTTCATTTGGGAGACTGACACGTCATATCTTTCAATGATGCTATGGTGACAGCCATAGAATTTCTTGAGGGATGAAATTAACAAAGGTTGAACAAATCCCTGACTAAGCAGCTTTTGGGACAGTGTTTTTGCTCTGTTCAAAAAATCATTGTACAAACTGCAAGCTCGACAGTAACGAATCAACTGTGAAATTTACACTCCATAGGCTGGAGAGGTAGGTATATTGCTGCTAAGAAAGGGAAAGTTCACAATGGGGAAATTAAAATCATCACGCTTGTCATATAGCTTAGATTTCAAACGTCCATCTTCGTCAATATACAATAAAAGATCTAGGTACGAAGCTGAAGTAGGTGTTTCAGTTGTTTCTTTAATTTCAAGCTCATTTGGATAGATCTGATGTGAATAATCCTTAAATTTAGGATTATTAAGAGAAAGCACATCGTCTATGTAGCGGAGGCTGAAATTAAAGGACTGGGCTAAATGTTTTTGTTTTCTTTGAATAAGCTCTTGTCAAAACTTGGCCTCGTACGAGTAAAGGAAAAGGTCAGCTTAAAGCGGCGCACAGTTTGTTCCCATAGGAATCCCTATTGTCTGTTGGAAAACACGACCTCCAAATTCGACAAAATATTGTAGATAAAAAATTCTAACATTTTGATAACGTCAGTCTCGGTGTACTTCTTATTTGAATCGGTGTGGTTCTTAACAAAATATGTCTTGTCTTTCCCTATAACTAAATAGGTGTATCTGCGTTCTCCATTTTTTGTGCAGAAACATTGATGTATTAAATCTGCAATTACTGTTTTCAGTTTATTGTGTGGCAGGGTTGTATAAAGTGTAGAAAAGTCAAAAGTTTGAATGCTATGGCAATGGGTAAGACTGGTTGAGGAAAGCTGTTCAAGGAGATCTTTTGAATTTTTAAGAATCCACATTTGATTCACACCGCTTGTGGAGTAAGCTTTATTACAGTAATCTTTCAGGCCGTCTCTGACTGCGGTCAACAAAGTAGTGAGGAGCTGTGAAAGAGGCTTAGTGGTGCATCTGGAAGACCCGGCAATGAATCTCTGTTTGTATGGATTCTTATGAAGTTTAGGTACCCAGTAGATGTAAGGGAGTTGATTGTTTTCATCATTAGCTTTTATGCCAAATGATGATAACACTGAAGTGTGTTTTTTTACAATCTCATCCCTCGATATTGTAGTAGGGGTATAAGTAGGGTTTCCAGATGAACTGTCGATGCCCATCTCCGTCACAAGACAGTCGAGATAGTGTTTCTTACACACAAACAGTATGTTGTTAGAAGCTTTGTCTGCAGGGACAATGACGTAATTTTCATGGAGGTTGGAAAGAGTTCTTTCTACAAGGGTATCTTCAAATATACTGGGATTTCTGGATTTCATAGCTGTTTTTAGGCGCCGGATGCGATTTACAATTAATGACTTTATGGACCTGATCCAGTCGGACAATGTCTCAACGTCCTCTTTCTCTTTCTTTGCCCACTTCCTAACATAGTTTTCAACTGCATTCATCAAAATCTTGAAGTTGTACTTCCAGGTGATGTGCTGGGGCTCACGAAATTTGGGACCTTTTGAGAAGATATCTCGTAGTTTGAGGTTGTCTACGATATCTAGGTCACCAGTTATTACGTGTCCAGCCGGACTATAATTAAATGGGGAAGAGGAGCAAGCACAATCAGGTGGTTTGGCTTTAAAGTCATCAATTTGGAAGTCACGCAATACCCGTTTGTAATTAAAAATGGAAGTTGCAATTGGTTTAGTGTAGGAATATGAGATAAGTGGAACTGATTGATCATTAAAATAAGGAGGAATGTTTGATGTCACTGTTTTGCTATGTAGAATGTTAGCAAGATTTATAGCGTCAAAGCCTTTATTGGCGAATTGAAATTTGATAAACGTCTGGTTATCAGGTTTGTTGGTGGATGTGGTGACAGGCTTGAACAGTCTGTGGTTAGATATATCCAAAACAATTGCTGTTAATTTGTATTCTACGGAATGGCTATCAGTTATCGGATGATGCTAAACATGTTTTGTAGAAGGAATGAAGTTTTGAAAGTGGCAAGGAATACAGTTTGGTACGAATGTGATGAATACCTAGAGGAATGGTCATGAACGGAAGAAGACCATTAATTGAAATGTCATGTAGACTTGGGACAGTATAGTGCCTATGTCCATGACTACGTGGTCTGCGTTGGCTTCCATTCAATATATTCATCACATTCACCGAACTGCATCCTGGACTTGACAGATTGCCTACACTTTTTATATTGTCGTTGCAACCGTAGGGTATTGCGGTCCCCAATTCTCTGATCCAGTATTCCCCTCTTTTTAGACGGTAAGGTGTACTTAGTGTAGGATTATTTGTTTTATGATATATTTTCTCTATAATCCTGACTTTCATGTTTAAGATGGAGTGGCCAGGTTGGTTGAAATGTGCGTAAACATGTCGGGTCTTGTTGTCCTTGACCTCGTATCTATGTCCGCACATACGTTTGTTCAACCTATCTTTTGTTTCCCCTACATATATTAATCCACAAAGAGAGCACTCTAAGCCGTAAATGAGATTCTTTGAGGAGCAATTCAGATCATCGTATGTTCTTGTACAATAAGTTTTGTTTGTTGAATTACTTTTGAAATTTGTGTCTGTGATAAGGATGTTGCATGTTTTACAATTTTTAACGCGGCATGATGAAATCGTGCCCAGCGAGTGCTGATCTGGAAAATTTAAAATGTCATGTAATGTTACTGAACAAGGTTTAATTTTAGGGATAGAATCTTTTGAGCTGTTAGAAGTAAACGACTGATCTGAAACTGACTCCTGAGAATCAGTCAAAGTTGGTATTTGACGACTCTGGACACCTAATTGTCCCAATGAACCCGTGTCCGTAGCTTCATCGGTAAGGGACCTTTTTAACCCGGGAGACGTCCCAACCGGTATTCGTTCCTTTTGATTCTTTATTCTCATGGCTAAAGTAAACTTAAGCTACTGAGCGGATGATATCCTCGGGGACGAATCGTCCAACAGCAGAGATATCGGCCCAGTGGTATGAAACAACGGCAGTAGAATACCGAAGGAACAAAGGGGTGAAATTCACAAAAATCGAAGTCCAAAGACAGGGCAAAAACGAGAACACAGAAAGCAATGACGTTAGACACAAAAACAATGACGCCAGACAGACACAAAGCACAGAACCAGAAACCACAACATTCAGAACAAAGGAACTCACAGTGTGAACTCCAGTGAAACTTTTAATTTTGTTTTCTGCAGTATAACTTTCAAATACCACATCTTTCATTTCAACGATAAATTTTTCCTCATACTTTTCAGTTTATGATATATGTAATTTTGGTGCCATTTCTTTTTGTGGCTACTATATAATATCGTAGGGTATTACAAGAACGCGTGGAAAACCATTTAAACATCTTCTGGCGTTCTTGTTCATTTTTGTTTATTTGTTTTGCCGATATATAGCTATTTCCTATCTCAAAATGAGAAATATTTCTTCAATTATATAATCTTACCCTACGTCTTGAACTGAAATATGTTGAATATTTTGATTGCTGATTTAAAAAAAACATTTATAGCATGATCGATAATATGTGAAACTAATCTGTAATCGAATTCTAAAAAGGATTTTCGACATTAGGATATGGTGAAAACAAAATACTAAAAATTAATAGAATATACCATTTACGTTCCTTTTTGATATCTAAAATATTGAATTTACATTTTTGTAATTTTTCGGGAAGTAAAATGTTAATAAATTGAACGTTTTATTTGTGGACATCAATTTTTGTGGTTTACATAAATATCACTATTTCGTGGGTACTTCAATTCGTGGTTTCTAATTCAATACATATAAACTCTTTGAAAAAATGCATTTCGTTGAGAACTTGATTGCATGGTTTAATCGAACCACGAAAACCACGAAAATTGGAACCCCACGAACAATAGTACTTTCACAGTATGCAAAATATACGGAGAACCCTTGAATTTCTCGACATGACATTAGGATTTTTTTCCATTTTGAGAGGGTCAAAAGGAGATTGACAATGACTTCTTGAATCGTGAGCTGATTTTCGAAAATCCGTTGACCTACAATTTCTTGGTCATAATTTTTTTTTCATTTACTTAAAAGCAAAAAAGAAATGACAAAACAGTTGGATTAAAGTTGATAAACGGGTAATTCTTTGTTCTAGATATTTTATAATAAACACAAAAATTTGCCAACTGTCTTATATTTATGGTTTTTTTTCAGAAAATACTGTACCTGAACCCGAGGTGTATTGAATATAGCAGGAAAGAATTTTTCAAAATGTCATCAGTCATCAGTTCCGGGCATCAAATTCATACTATTAAGCGTTTGAAGTATAGCAAGCCAACAAGATATTTGTGACTAAAATTTTATATGATCCTATTCTGAAAAACTTATAAAACTCATTTTAGATATCCTATAAAGTAATTTATTCTTTTATATCTTTTGAAATAAAATATTTAGCAAAAATATCTTACTTTAGTTTTGTGTGTAAAAATGCTTTGTCATATTACCAATCAGTAACAACCTGACAGGTCTTTAAAAACATATGCCTCACTGACCGTGTGACGGGTGCTGTATATAGAGCAGGACATGCTTACCCTTCCGGAGCACCTGATGTCACTCTTGTTTATTGAGAGTTCACACTGTTAGTGCTTTAGTTTTTTGTGTTGTATATGTAATGTTCTTGTGTTTTGTGGGCATGTGGTGTCTTTGGTCTTACGTCTTCTGGTGTTTCTGCTTTTGCCTTGTCTCTGGACTTTGATTTATGTAATCTTGTGCTTTATTCCTTCGATATTCTACTGCGTTGTTTTGTCATAGTTCATGAACGTTCATTGAGCAAAACATGTTCATAAACAAGAAAAGGCAGATTCTAATATGTTATACACGCGTTTCAATTAGTTACCTCTCATGAGTAGTATCAAGTAATATAAAAAAATCTAAAAAAGGTGTAGAAGAAGTACTCATTCCCAGAAATATTGAAAGAGGAGGCCACATCCAGTACTAAGGCGCCGGAAATTCGTAAAAGTAAAAGACATTTAATAGTCTCCTTCGCCGATTTATTTCAATTTAAACTAGCTAAGATGGTTATTTTCTTTCGGACATGACTAAATTTGAGCTTGAATCTTTAACTTCGGGTAAACAAAAATTGGGGTTTGAAGGAAAAATAAAGAGGCATGGCTATTTGCAGTTGGATTCATTTCCTTCAGCATACCAATTTTGGGAATGCATTAAATCTTCTCGAAAATTATTTCACAGGTCATTTGTTACATACACTATCAGAACAAAATAAATTTACATGTATTTTCTTACATTACGATTCATCCAATTAACTTGCCGTTTCAATGCAAGTTTGACAGATTTTATTCCATTTTTGTAGGTTTTTAATAAAATTCGTTGAATAAGACTTCCAGAACCAACATTAATTACCTGCCATTTTGGAGGGCATGTTTATAATTCGCAAAAAAAATTGGTTTTGGTTCTCAGCGTCCTTTGAGTAGTATCATCCTCTAAAACACTGTAAAATATTAAAATGGACACAAAAGTCTATCTAGAGCCATGTGCGACTGCTAATAAGTAAGAAAACATACGAGTGTGGCGTATTTTCTTTTTTTTGTAAATAAGTACACATACCAGAAACCACGTTAAACGATTTTCGAAACATTTGAAAACCGAAAACCGATTTTATTAAATCTTGCAATATCTAAATTTTACAAAAGTTTGATTAAAACTAAGGAGTATCTCACTCATGCATAGCTCTGTCCTTAGCTGAACTTTGGCTTCTCTGTTTAGATGTTTTTGGTTATTTGTTCTCTATCAGATTTTACACGTTTTTGGTCATTGGACTTCCAAATGTATCTGCACTGATGAGACATAATTTGTTGAAATGCGCATATGCAGAAAATAAATTAACAGTAACTTCGGCATTTTGTTATTGAGTATATTAGGAAAATGACCTTACATAGGAACAGAATTCACGTCCAAACTACTTTTATTAGTTTCAATTGTTATCAAAATTGACTAGAAATAACAAATCGCTTATCGTTCTACAAAATGTTTTTAAAAACAGTAAATTTATTCATAGAATGACTCTACTCGCAACTTGCATTGTTTGCGGTATTGAAATGAATAAAAAAGACTGCTTTAGATGAAAAAAAAACAGAAATGGATTGTATTGATGATTCCCGAGATAAAAAATTACTTTGAAACACAAAAACTGATTTTGCAATTTTTGCTTACAACTAATTAAGATTCTTACAAAGTCAGTTTTAAAAAGACGAAAGCTTTCCTCTTAATGACATTGACTTACTTCACACACTTTTATTGTAGTTATATTGGATATTGTTTGCCATATGATAACGATACAATGTAGCTTTCAGTGGTAATTGGCAGTATCGGTTAGGGGCCTGTATACCTGTAAAATCTTCAGGTAATTGAATCCAAAAGCCAGTTTAACGGAATCATGAAGAATATCCTGTCAATATTCCTTATTACGTAAAAAATGTAAGTTAAGTCTCAGTTTTTCTTGATATTTTATCAGTTTTTGACCTTCTAACAATCTTTCCGTAACAGGTCCATACAGCCGTACAATGAGGCTACAGGAACCTGTCTGTAAAGAAAAAGGAATTTAGTAGTAGTGAAATCAAAATCATCCCTTTTATTATGAATTTTAGTTTTAATTTTACCAGAG
The DNA here is from genome assembly GCA_002080025.1 of Modiolus philippinarum. Taxonomy (NCBI): domain Eukaryota; kingdom Metazoa; phylum Mollusca; class Bivalvia; order Mytilida; family Modiolidae; genus Modiolus; species Modiolus philippinarum. Next base: position 91,889 of record MJUU01060213.1, read on the forward strand.
TCAACGATGATAGTTAGATCGAGAAATGGGCAGTATTTAGAATTTTTGCTTGCTTTTATAAGTTTCAGTTGTTGTCGGTAAGTGAGGTCGACACAATCTTACAAATAGGGATTATCAACAGTCAGGATATAGTCGATACACCTGCTGTTTTTATTGAAATTTGAAATAAGTTGAACACTATTTTGCACGGTTCCATTTTGTAGTTTTTGCATCAAATCCCGTTCGTAATAGAACAGAAAAAGATCTGCAATGAGAGGTGCACAGTTTGTACCCATTAGTATGTTGCAAAACGAACAAAAATGTTATCTAGCAAAAGCCTTCCTCTTCACGCCATTGATTCGAAAACGTTATGGCACGCAATAGTCGCAAAATGCAAAAGGCATTTTTTTCAAAAACTAGGTATTTGGCATGAAAACAGCTGTTTCTGATCAAAATGCATTGTATTTCGAACAAAAACTAAACGATTCCGTCGAAAATACAAATGAATTTAAATCGAAAGCGAACATTTTAGATTTATAGCCAATGAGAAACGGGGGATGGAAGCTTTAGTGAGGCGGTTTTTTCACCACGTATTCGTAGAGACTCATGTGCAGTTACTCCATATTATTTCGTTGAAAGCGAATTCTGAATTGAGGGAAACCAATCAACTAGTTTGAGTGCACGTAAACGACAGATTCTCAGGCCATCTGAAGATGTGATCCCAACTGTATAAGTTAACTGTAACAGATTAAATTTCTGAGTTTTGGACTTCTCTTCGTAATAATATTCCACCTCTGTAGAAATTTATTTCCACAATCATTTTGTGACATAGGAGCTATTTACATGGCATCTATGTTTGTCTTAGTTTTCTAAAAGAATCTTTTTCCCTTTTTGAAATTATTTGAATAAGAAAATTCACAAAATTCTACTTCAGTTTGAGAAATATACCTCACAGTAACCTTGTGAACATATTTAATAATGACCAAAACATTACAACAAGTGTGACAAGTAAAAAACAACACAAAAACTATCTTTTATTGTTGTATTTTGGTATTACAGTCTAAAGTGAATAAGATCTGCATTCCCGTAATTGTTCTATTTGGGTGCACATGTCTTGCAAAAATGTCCATTTTCATGCTTTGCTTTATAATGTAGACTAAAACAAGTGTCAGGGATAGCAAATCTGAATAATGTTCGATGTGAGGAATATGCACTAAAACAAAATATGCCAGTAATGAAATATCTCTAATTTCATATTCTGTTTTTGTAATTTGGACTTAAGTAAATGTGCCGAGTATGAACAATATGGACTAAACAATTTTGAAAGATCTGAAGAACTATCTGCAAATGTATTACATTACATACTACTTATAAAAGGGAACTGCACAAGAAAAAAACACATAAGGACCAGGAACAAACATGAATAACGATAGGGACTCGAGAAAGCTGCACTTTGTACCGGTACTAGCAAAAGCTAGCGGTAGAGTTAAACCAGTTTATTGGTACTCAATTCTTCCTTTTCTCTTTCCAATTTCCATATAACATTATAAACATACGAATAAAACCCAATACATTTAGACTACGGACTCTATAACCACTATCTTGAAAAAAAGAAAACAAAATATGACAAAATGTAATTTAGAAAGATGGATCAAAGAGTGCTCGCCATTAAACTATAGGCTAGATCAAGGAACCTATTCTGTTGGTAAAACATTGTCGGAAAAATAATCAAACTCAAAACTGCCCGAAGTCATCATGTATATCAATAGACATCCACAGTATCAGTGACAGGCAAGTATATGTGTAGAATCTTCCGGTCACTGCATTCAAAAGTAAATTTAACGGATTCGTGTAGAATATCACGGCGATATCTACTGTTACGTAAAGAATGTAGGTTAAGTCCCAAGTTTTTTTCTGGAGCTTTTATCAGTTTCTGGCATTTTTAACATCATTTCCATAAATTAAGGATGAGAAATGGCACTTGTGATAAGATGTTGTGAGTTGCGTCATTTTAGATATCAAATGTTCATATCTATTATAAAACTTAAAAGCATTTGATAATTTATGAAATATGTAACATTGTTATGAAAGTTTTGGATGTGATAGCAAGGTTACGCTCATTAAAATCGTCAAGGTATAACAAACAAGTGCGTACCTGTTGAGACATGTACATTCCGTAGGATGTAGCAACAGGAACGTCAAATGGAAATAAGTAATAGTGAAATCAAAATGATCCCGTTTATCGTAATTTAGTTTTTATTTTACAAGGGTAAATGGTGAAACTTAGATCCAGAAAAGTGCAGTATTTTGAATCACTGTTTGCTTTTTAGTTGGTAAATGATGTCGACATAATCTTAAGACTGGGAACTGGCAATAGTAAGTATATCGTCAATGTACCTGCTGTTATCATTGATAATTCAGTTGTGTTTATCACTGTTGAGTACAGTTCCATTTTGTAGTTTTGTCATGAAGTCACGTTCGTAACAGGACAGTAAAAGATCTGCAATGACAGGTGCATAATTAGAACCTATGAAGATTCCAATGACAAAACAAATATACATGTTGTGTAGCAAGAGATTCAGTGCATTAAACATGTCATTGCATGTCCAGCAGCAATGGTTGTTGTAAGTAATATTGGAGACGAATCCTTGCTTTTTGTTACAACAAAGGAACTGAAAACCAGACCAGATCATTTAAGTTTTCCAAATTTAGATTTACTCCATGACCACACTCTTGAAAGAAGACAAAATGACAATATGTAATTTTGAAAAATTAGTCAAGGGGTGCTCGCCGCTGAAGGTTTCATCATATAATTCAGCAGACATCGGCAGTATCAGTGAGTGGCCAGTATGTGTGTCAAATTTAAAGTCACTAGATCTTAAAGCTTAGTTAGCGGATGCAAGCAGAGGATCTTGTCGATATCCCCTATTACATAAAAACTGTAATCTACGTCCGAGTTTTTCTGGATTTTTAATCAGTTTCTGGCAAGTAATGACTAATAAAACAGAATAATGCGATTGATTGAGTAAGCACAAAATATAAATTATTTATTTTAACAAAAAAGGCCAATTCATAGATCCCCTATCGTATGATATGTGTGTTTCCCATGAAAAGTCTTTACGTTCGTATAAGTTGTCCAATATCCGGTTATTTCTATTATGTCAATAGTGTAATTAATGTTTGTATGTTGCTTAATATCTTATATGCGCATACTTTTCATGTTGTGTTGATTTTAGTTAAATTGAGGTTAAGATAGACTTTGTGTTTCTTGGAACTGATTGTCCACAAATGGAATGCAATTGTTTACGTGTTTTTGTTTTGTTTTATTTTTATTTATTTATTTATTTTGCTTTACATAAGCCTTTTCGAAAAATCATTAAACCCACTTTTCGGTTTCAGCAGTTAATTACAATGAAACAAGTCCGGATATCAACCCGGCAAGTGAAAACAGGAATTGAACAGTGTTTATAGGAGAATCCCAATCAAGGAAAAGATAACATTACTATATGGAAGGGACTTAAGGAGAGTATTGAGAATTTAAAAAATAATGCAATTTTGTCCACTTGATCTTTCCTCGTTATATATCTTTAAAGTCATGAAAGGCACACGAACGAAGAATTTCCCCCCAAAAATATTTAGATCAGTCACTTTAACACAGCTACTGTGACAAACAATTGACATTAGGGTTTTTTGTTAGTCTAATTTTTTTACATTTTTTTTTAAACTAAGGAGTATCAGCCCTATGCATAGCTCTGTCTTTGGCTGAATTTTGGCTTTTCTATTAAAATCATTTTGGTTATTTGTTCTCTGTCAGCTTTTACAAGTTTTTGTTTAATGTTTTGGTTTGATCTGCACTGATGAGACATAAATTGTCGAAATGCGCATATGCAGAAAATAAATTAACAGTAACTTCGGTATTTTGTTATTTATTCAGAAAAGCATGCGGCAAAGTGAAAGGTTTATTATTACTGAATAATCTGAATAAAAATATTAAAAAATGAACTTTTGGAAATGTTTCAGAGAGGAATTATATTCATTCTGATTATTGGTTCATTGTACATAATTATGATTACGTTATAAATGAAATAACCGAATGGGGTTAGCATGTGCCAATATCAGGTACAGAATGTGTTTCATGTTAATAGTTTCTGTAAATCAAGAAAAGTGTCTATCAAGTTCTATTAAAAAAAAAACAACAAAACTCATGACAAATCCTGATTGTATAGTTTAGTTTTTGAAAAAGATACTTTACATTGAATTTTGGTCACAACGAAGATCAGTTCTTGGAAATTCCACTCCTCATTCAAATTAATTTGATTTGCTGGAATAATTTTCGGATCATCCCGGAAACCTTCTTGAATCTTCCCCATATAGAATTTTCACTGTAATACGATCGTCACGCAAATCAAACATTATCGTGATTAGACAGTGTAATATATTAAAAGCTCAACTGAAAAAAAAGTTATACATGTACCTGGTATGACGAAATTACTCTGTAACAATGTCATTCCTACCACAGTTTATATTCATATGTATTATGATGTGTAATTTTGTTTATACACAAACAATTGATGGAAGCAAAAGTAAGTATCTTCTCATCCATGATAATTTTTGGAAGTAAGGAATATAAAAATCTTTCTTTTTGAAAAAAATCACAAAATCGGTGCAAGGGGGAAATCTTCATTTTTTTCAAAAAAACAAAAGGGTTTTGCCTGAAAAGTGCAAGTTTGCCTAGTCGGCATTACCAGTCACTTAGGATTGATATTTGAATATCACGAATAAGTACTATACAGAAATGGTGGTAACAATCAAATAACCGACCAGAGCCATAATCAAGAATAATGATAAATGCAATGATCACATCAATAATTCATTTTCACAGTAACTTCGGTATTTAGTTATTTCTAAAAATTATTGTCAGCTTCAATATGTACACTTAGAAAATAATCACAACATGTTAATTTACATCCATATCCTTTAAATTCGTAAAATATTACCCTCTTATTTTTCATAAACCTTAAAAGCTATACAACTTGTTAACTTGTTCAAACCATTTATATCATTGCATTGTATAATGTTTCATACATGTTTTAGCCCATATCATCCCAACACATCTATAATAGCTCGATGACCAAAGGCCAGATGACTATAGTTCATCAAAGGACGATATGGTGTGCAATATGAATATGCCATATCATAAACCATTCATGGAATACTTCAAATAACAGATGTTACTAATTTTTGTCATACAAATGAAATTAATTAAAGTCCCCGAGGTTATTCAGCAACCCAGTAGTCATTAATTCGGTGCTGATCCGACAACTGACTTATTGAAACTTACATTATCTAAATTTTACAAAATTTTGTTTAAAACTAAAAGGTATCTCCCTCATGCATAGCTCTGTCCTTCGCTGAATTTTGGCTTTTCTATTTAGATCCTATTTGCTATATGTTCTTTATCAGCTTTTACACGTTTTTCGATTAATGGACTTTCAAATATTTTGGTTTAACCTGCACTGATGAGACATAAGTTGTCGAAATACGCAGAAATATGTAGAAAATAAATTGACAGTGACTTCGGTATTTTGTTATTTTTAAAACTTTCTAAACTTTTAACTTCCCGGATTTATGTGCTTTTCGTGTTGAGCAGTGAAGTACTATTATGTTACTGTGGAAATCATAACAAAAAAAAACATACTAATGTTATGTTGGGAAATCATAAAAAAACATACTAATGTTAAGTTGGGAAATCATAAAGAACATACTAATGTCAAGTTACATCATCATATGAAGATAGAACAGCATGAAAGTATCTCAAGTGTATTGTTTTCTCAATTTTTCTCAAAACGCCGGAATGATTATTGAAATAATAATGTGTGTTTTTGAAAAATCGACGTATCTGATGAACAGTAACCCGTACTGTAAAAGGGGATATTTTCGCGTGCTTTAAATTTCGCGATTTTGATTCTTAAACCTATTCGCGAGTTTTATTTCGCGATCCTCATTAATATTTCGGTACGTTTATACTAAAAACAATTTTACGCGAGGGAAAATTTTCGCGAATAAATGCCAATCACGGAATTAGCTAACATGAAGCCCTCGCGAAAAAAATAGCCTTTTACAGTATTCTCTCCTTTTCACTCATATCTTATGTAATAATATTAATGTTTCCTTTTGTTAATGGATATAGTACTTTTAAGCATTTGTTCCAATTGTTTTTTTTAATTCTATTTTTTTCATGTGTCATTTTTAATGTGAAGAATTGTTTATTGTAGGCATCTGTTTCCATGGCAAAGCTGCAGATGAGATTTTACAAGTCATATTAGACAGGAAAAACTGTAAACTAGGTAAATTTACTTTACCAATATATATATTTTTTTTCCAATAAATAATGTAATCATAATAATAACATTAATACAATGGGGTACAGACATTACCTCTTTTAAAGTTAACTTGGAACAGTCATCAAAGATCCTCTAAGTTAACTTAGAACAGGTATCAAATCTTCTCTCATGAGAATCCTGACCGGTCTGACCAGTCATGGATATAGCCGGAATCCTGGTCGTTCTTGCAAGAATCATGACCGCTTAGACCTGTTCTACCAATGACAGCTCTTACCTATTCTTTAACCGACCTATTCTATCCATAAACAAAGTAAAAATGGTAAGGTATGCCACAATTAAAAGGTAAAATTAAACAAAAATATACACACTAAAAAACGACTAAAATATCCGAAACGGGTTAAAGGGAAACTTTTTACCCGTTTCGGATATTTTAGTTGTTTTTAGTGTGTATATTTTTTGTTTAATTTTACCTTTTAATTGTGGCCTACCTTACCATTTTTACTTTATTTATTTACGTTATTTTATGGCCATTGCACAACATATATTTTTAAATTCTATCCATAACCGCTCTCAGCTGACCTGTTTTAGCACTGACTGCTCTTACAACTGACCAATATTCATATCATATCCAGTATTCACGCGTATTTTTTTTTTATTTTATTTCATGTTAAATTGCAATCATGAAAGCAAAAAAAAATATTGAAAAAAGCTTTTCAAGAATAAAATAATGAAATGAATAATTAAGATATCTTGGTACATGGTCTTTTCGGGCATTATTTTTTTTCCTGTGTTTATCCAGTAAAAGAAAAAAAAGAGTTATTTCGATTCTCAAGATGGGATATACCCGAAAACTGATTTCACAACAGTTTTTCGTAAATTTATTATCATAAAAAACAAATGGTGAAGCAGAAAATAATGATCCCCTAATTTCATATTCAATCTAATTATTAAGGGACCAGATCCGCCGTGGCAAGAGAAGACTTAACAAGAACGGTCGTGACTAGAACCGACTTAGACAGAATGGCCATTGCCAGAGAAAACTTAGAACAGACATGATTCTTGGACCATAGCAAGCATAATTCTCGGACTGTTATCAGTTTGCTTCAAGTTAACCTCAAATTAACTTAGAGGAGTTCTCGTTACTGCTTTCCAAGTTAACTTGAACGAGGGGTTATGTCTGCATCCCAAGTAGATCTAACGTAATGTGTTAATAGAAACAACATGAAACTAGTTAAATCTACTTTAAATCTGAAATTAGTTCATTTAACTATAAATTGAAAAGTTTTACGACGATGCCCACTAGTTTTATGCATTTTTTTAACTAAATTTGTTGAAATGTTTTAAACTTCGGTTTAAAAGTCAACAATTGAACTCATTGAGTGTCTTTTTTGTGTTATTCTTATGTTTCATGTAAAAATGTTATACTTGTTTCAGAATAAAAGAAACTGTATAATGTTCCGGGCTAAAATTAGAGATGAACATGATGAAAGCATGCACCTCTTGTACCCACATAGGCGATTCCGATTCATCTAAAAATTACATCATGTAGATTGGATTACTTTTTTTCAATCTTGAGTTCCGCAATATTAAAGTAACCGAAGTGTAGATTTAGACTGATTTTTCCATTTTTGCTGTCCTATAAGAGATTATTTAAACGAGCTTCAAAACATGAAATTAAAAGTATAAGTTTGAGCTCGCATTAATTTTGTATGACTTACAATTCAAAGGATGGTTGTTTTATTATACCAAAATTTTTGACTACCACGTTTGGTGGTAAAACATCACATAGGGTTTATTTTTTAGTAAAAATTCAGAATGTAATCGTAAGAACATCTTCCGCTACAGTCATGTTCCACACATTAGTACTTGGAGTAATAAAATATACCCTTTTTGATGAAACCATTTAATTATTGTGTTCAATTACAAAACTTGTCACTTCATAGCATTAGTGTGGATTCATCATAAAAAAACATGTATTATAAAACCAAAAAGTAACCGATACGCCATAATTAAATGGTAAAATTGTATATAATCATCAAAATCGGTATATTTCATTACTCCAATTTGGTAAACTTCTTCTAAATGTTTAAGTTAGTATATTTAAAAATACAACAAATATTTTCAATGTGATTTTTATTCTTGTTGTTGGATATAAATTACTGTAATTTTGGATTTGACCCCCATCCCAAATTTTGCTTCTGTATTCTTTCCCTGGAGTATTTGATTTAAGTCCCAGTTACTTGTTTTAGAAATATGGTTAAATTTAAGGGGTTCATTTCGCCTAGAATTGATCTCAAATGTCTGTTTTAATTGAAATTTCATCCGAATTTTTGAAAGGCTTACAAATATTAAAGGAAAAAAATTCAAATAAGTGGGCTGTTTGTCAAGTAAAGTTATGTAGTTTTATGAAATGTTAGTTTAATATGTATCATCGAATGATAATTTTTGTTCATTTTTTATATCAAGTATCGCTTCGTGTCTATTTTTTCATGTATTAATTGTAAATTTTGCGCATCTTATGTTTTTCATGAATGATGAGTTTTTGTAGCAGCGAGCGTAGGAACACATTCAGTGCTCTCATGAATTTTTGCCCTTTAACGTATATCTCTGTTATATGTTTAAGGCAAATGTAAAAACCACATTGATTGTGTGGCCTCTGACAAAACTGTTGGTATTCCAGTCAAAAAGAAACGTCCAACTGATTGTGGAGATATTGACAAAGACAAAAGCAGTGGTATATACACAGTGTACCCAAAAGGGTTCAAAGAGGGATTTGATGTCTACTGTGATATGGAAACTGACAACGGTGGATGGACGGTACATTATTTTAGTATAAGATAAAACCAGTAAATTTCTCAATACATTGATAAAATGAATATATCATAAAATTGATCCAATTTTTTTCAAAAAGCAAGTAATGTACTTAGATATACTGGAATTGAGTAAATACATTTACGTAACCTTACACATTTGCAACAATGTAATAGATTTCAACAATTATTAAACACATTTAAGACGGTTTATAGAAAATATGAACATTCATCAAGTCACTCTTTATATTCTAAACACAGAATAATATGAAAAATATTATGGATACTATCAAATTCTGAACTAAGCACAGTAATTTTATTTACCTGACTACCTTGTCGAATATTGTTGAATTCATCACGATCCTTGCATTAACAAAAAGGTTTATTAAAATATTAGTCAAAACTATCGAGTCAGACCCCTGTAAATTGAAAGTCTTTGAAACTATTATTCTACGTGTCTAAGCCATAACAAACATGACCGCCATTGAGAAAATATTTAGATATTGTATGGAAAAATATTTTGAAAAAAAAAATACCGTAGCAAGTAAAACAACATAAACTGCATTTATTCATTTGAATTGGAACAGTCAAAACATTTCTGCTAGAGTAAAATATCATTTTTTTACAGTTCTGATTTTGTTTCCTTTATAATCAATAACATAGAAAATAAGAACTTCCATGCGTCTAGAAATCGCAAGCCTCGTCTGAAAAAGCTTCCTCATGACATAGGCTTCTGTTTATCCTGGAATGTGAAGTTAAATTTTGAAAATTTAGTAATTAATGAAAATAATACAAAATATTGAAAAAGTAGATCGGAAAGCGTTTTTACTTTTACTTTTTGATGAATTCAAATCATCGTTTTATGTTAAACAGAAGAAAAATATCTCCATGATTAGCATTTGATTAATATTTTTTCAGGTATTCCAGCGACGGGTAGACAAGGAGACTGATTTCTACAAAGGTTGGAAAGCATACAGAAAAGGTTTTGGAAATTTGAAAGGAAACTTCTGGCTTGGTAAAGTCTTGATTATTTTGTTTGTCATTGGTTTTATTTCTTTCACATTAATGGAGTCGAATTCGAATAAAAAAGTGCAGATACTTTTTAAGTTTTTATTCTACTTTTTTTGTTAAATATAAAAGGGAAAAATGGCTAAGTCTCGCCAAACAGGAAGTTGACATCATAAGACGACCAAAATGGCAGACGACACATTTCCCCTAAATATAAAGTCAAATACCAAATTTGAAATGAATTGGCATAGCAGTAGCTGATAAAAATGCGATAAACTTTGGACGGACAGACTGGAGGACGGACAAGGGTACTCCAATATCCCCCACTCACGAGTGGGGGTATAAATATGTATAAGCAGTAAGAGTTCCCTATATAATCTTTGTAGTAAATATTGCTGAAAAATACCGAATTTGGCCTGTTATTCAAAGACAAATAATAACAGAAAAAGATGATCGGAGACCATTATTTTTATTATTTTTTTTGGAACATACGAGTAAGGAACAAAAAATATCTTTAAATAACATGAATAAGAAAATTCTGTTTTGAGATTTTTATTAGGCTCCATTTACCAAATTTCACAGCTGTACCATATGGCATGCCAAATTTGACAAAAAGCCACATGTATATAAACAATGTTTCAATTTCAAATATTTAAAAAGTTTTGAAAATGAAATATAAATTTCATAAATGTTTTTTCTACATTGGCTGCAACTCTGGAACATAAAAACCACTGGCAGATCCAGACATTCTGCTAAGGGGGGGGGGCCCTAGCCTGGCAAAATAAAAAAAAATGAATTTTACATATTTTCCCACTTAAGAGGGTCACCCCTGCCCCCTGGGTTCACCACTGCACTGAGAACTACAGTTCTACTACTACAAGTGTCTGTGATATGACAGTTTGATACTACGTGTACATTCAAACATGATTCCATTTGAATTCGCTTTAGTCAATTTGAACGAATTACAAACACTTTGGAAAATGATCTGTGTCCTATCCTTGTCATAAAGGGATTTGCAGTTCCCATTCAAAAATTCATGATGTCCAAACATCAATTGAAGTTCATGCGAATTGGAGACTTACGTACTGAATTGGTCAATTCGAATTGGAATGTGCATTTCATTTCAAATTGAGAAACACGAGATGTGTGGACAGGCATGAAAGGGTTAGCATTTAAATTTGAATTCAGTCCGAGTTGCACATCCTGTGTGAATGCAGTATTAGTCACCACCATTTTAATAAAAGCAACAGTGGACTGAAGGTTAAATATTATAACTACATGTAACTCAAACTAAGTCCGAAAAAGAATCTGTATATATTGTGAAAAAAATATGTTTTTTTTCCATGTTTGACAATTTAAGTCAGATTCTCTTGTACATGCTATAGTGTACATCGCAACTGTAAGTGTTTGTACAAATATTAGAAATATTATCGACTGTCATGTAATATAAACCCAGGTCCAGGAATATTCTACCCACCCGGACTAACAAAGGCCATACCAATACATGCCCATGGCATGGCATGGGCCATGCAACATATATTATGGCTTTTCACTTGTCTGTTGACCCAAAATAACACAAGAACTGGCCATTTAATTGAGTGACTCGTACTTACGAAGCCATATTTTGTCATATCTTAAACATTAGCCTGTAATTCTACTAGTCAAAACACGTGTGATACCTCCACCTTTTTACAATGTTCTACAGCTCCCGTTATTTCAGCTTTGTCAGAGCAAAAAACACTGTCCTAAAACCTGCTTAGTCAGGGATTTGTTCAAGCTATGTTAATTCCATCTCTCAAGAAATTCTAAGGCCGTCACCATAACATCATTGACAGATATGACGTGTCAGTATCCCAAATGAAAGTGGACATTTTCAGCTAGATTTAAGTCTTACCGGATTTGACTACCGACTTTTCCAGGATTGAACCACTCACAGTGTGACGGGTGCTGTTAACAGAGCAGGGCATGTTTACCCTTCCGGAGCACCTGATGTCACTCTCAGTTTCACTTGAGAACACACTGTGAATACTTTTTGTTTTGAATGTTGTGATTTCCGTCTCTGTGCTTTGTGTCTGTCTAGCGTCGTTGTTTTGTGTCTGGTGTCATTGTTTTCTGTGTTCTCGTTTGGGCAATGCTTTTGGACTTCGATTTTTATACATTTCACTCCTTTGTTCCTTCGGTATTCTACTGTCGTTGTTTCCCACAGTAGTAACAATCACTTTTGTCCATGTTCGTAAAATCTTTTCTCTTCGATCTTCATAAAAAAACTTGTGATAGCTGTATTTTTCGAGTTTTCTTACCTTCAAATCGATCAACACTCCACAGTTCAACTTCCTTGTTCGATTGAATTTCAAGCTCCTAATCAACACCGATTTCCATATAAGGAAATGAAGCCCTCCTTCTAATTACGTATGCGCAAATAAAGAAACAACCATTACACAAACAATTCCTTACTTTTTTCAAAACCATTTCACCTTTAACATTATTATTTACATATCACTTTTAAATATTCTTAAATGTCAAAGGATCAATTCACTATGGCTTACACGCTGTGATGACGTCTGCAATCATATAATGAATATTTATATTGTGTGGAGTTACTTCCCCTTAATAAAAACGTCTGAAATTAGCCTTAACTACGCTGCGATTGATAATGCTGGATTTATGTGATAAAAATAAGGAAACACAAAAACGATACGCAGATAAAAAAAGAACAAATACCCAAAAAGCTTTTCAAATGTATGTAAGCTTAAAAAGCATTAAAATTTTGGCTGTAACATGAACCCAGCTTTTTCCAGAGCATAATATTATGAACGATGATTCTGGTGACCCTGTAATGACTTCAAGTAAGCCTGTGAAATGAACACTGTCAATTACATTGAGCTGAATGTTTAATGTATTATAATTCTTCACATTCTCAAATATTATGCATACAAAACATGACGTTTACGATTTTAAAGCAATATAGTTTTCTGCAGCAAGTTTAAAATTTATAGTGCAACATATATCACTTCTATGGCAAAGATCTATTGAACATTCGATATAAAGTTAATTGTATTTATACAATGGTCGGTTACATTCTTCTATTTTATGGTAGTACGTGTGTATATATGTATAATAATTGCTCGTTTGGGATGAGTTTGTTGATCAGTTGTTTTCCTTAATATATCCTGAGCATTGGGTGCTTGTTATTGAACAATGTATATCCACCTGGGGAATTTGGCTATTTTTTTCCTTTTTTGGATTGAAAGGACCGAATTTCAGTCACACCGACAAAGGGAGATTTACATAATATTGTGGATAAAAACATTCCCCAAGAAAAAACAAAACAATACATAAAATTGTTGCATGTAATTATAATTTTCAGCCATTGTGGGTGTTTCCTGTTATGCATTTTTAACATAAAAACAAAACAAAAAACAAAAACAAACAAAAAACAAACAAAAACAAAAAACAAAACAAAATCATGAACAAAGAAGGAGAAAAACTAACAAATACCCTTCCTTTAAAAAATGAATACGAAAAAATAAAAAAATAAGGAATAAAAAAAAAGAGATCGAATAATAAAAGATGATGAATACAATGGATGTTTTCTCTACTTTGTATGAAGCCTTATTACTTTGTCAATGCATACAATTTATATAATTTACAGGAAATTCAAAGATTCATGCTCTATCGTCTCAAAGCAAATATAAACTCCGGATTGATCTTGAAGATTTTGATAAACAAAGACGCTATGCAACATATTCTTCATTTTCTGTTGGTGGCGAAAAAGCAAAATACAAACTTACGATCGGAAAATATATGGGAAATGCAGGTGAGATTTTAATACAATTTTCAATTAAAAACATTTATCCAAATATAACTTACTTCGTGAACAGAGTGACTGGCTGTTAACCGTCAATATTTGCCTTGTAAAGCATATGACTGAAGTTCCAAGTTTACATTTTGCTCTCTAAATATTTAAAAAATGATCAACGTAAAAAGTAGATAATGTAAAATTTTGAATCGATACAAATGCAGGTTTGTTAAGAATAGATTCAAAATATTTCTATAGTCATTAACAGACATGTAAAGCAGGTTTTACTGATGAAGAGAAAAGGGCCATACACAGACTTCAGAGTAAATGTTGTTTGGCAAACCAATACCATATTTAAAAAAAGTTTAGCAAAATGGTCATTTTATTGAAATTATTTGAAATGACACCAGTGTTACCATATTTACAATATCAAAATTTCTGAAACGTTTTGAAGCTAAGTAACTTGTCTGACAGACTCTAAATATCCATTTATGAGGTCTGTTTACCATTTACATGTAATTAAGTTATGTAATGAAAGGTTATGAAGTAAATGCACAGTAGACAAAGTCTATACAAAACAAAAATGTAATAATCAAGCTAGGAAACAACGCTTGTATTGTTGTTCTTCAACTTGAAGTCACCATGAGGCCCTAAACAAAGATCTGTGCTCATTCCTTAAAGTACGTTGAAGACAGTCCCTTGCATCGGCCTGAGCAGAATTCTTTCCAAGATGTTGAACAACGCTACATCCATGTCTTTTTTGGTCATGAATGTGGGATTGTCAACAAACATAAATTAAACTGGCAAAGTGCTCTGACATTCACTGTCACCAGTTGCGCGAGACAAGCTCCAGTGTCTCAATCTCGTTAACAATTACAACATGTAGAAAAACACAAGACACCTGTTTGGATTTCGATATATAACTAATACCGAAGTGACTGTGAATTTAATTTCTGCATATGCACATTTCGACAACTTATGTCTCTTCAGTGCAGATGAAATCTAAACGTTTGGAAGACCATTTACTCAAAGAGGTGTAAAAACTGATAGAGAATAAATAACAAATATGATCTAAATGTAAAGCCAAAATCAGCTAAGGACAGAGCTTTGCACGAGCCTAAAACTCAGTTATGAGACCTGAAAAGATCTTAATCTTAATGGTTTCGATATCAACTTCTAAAATTCTATACAAATGCAATATCATTAAATATTAATTAAGAGGGAAGGTGTGTAAAAAATAATAGCTACTATTTCTTCGTTGTGTGCTGTACTACCTAAAAAATTCATAACAATTTGTTTGATAGCCTACATTATCTTTAAATGAAAATCATGTTCTATTGTTCTCCTTAATCAATATCACATGTACTTTTCCAGAATTTGTCCTGTTGACCAATATGATATTTTGTACAAAAGTGGCAACAAGCACAAAACTTCTTACCTAAAAATTACTTCATTCTAACTTAAAGTTTATAGAAATATTATAATGCATGTGTCTATTTGGATTATTGTGACGCGATATTTACAATAGGCAAAATGCCATGCATATTTGAAAATACATATACCTCATTAAAATATTGTCTAGCAGGTGCATCACTGATTCGGACTCTTGTAACAAAAAAAGATGTTGACAATGAAACATTTGGACAAATTTTTAAATTCTGTGAACGAAATAAATGTAACTTGGATGATAATTTCTTTTAACTGTCTACGACAGTTTGGAAAAACTTATATAAATTTGTCTCCCTGGTAACATTGTTATAACCCCCATTTAAACTTTAGCTTTTTTTGTACCGTTGTACGACATTTACATTGTCAATGGCGGTATTAACAAAATCCCCCCAAAAACTTACATTGTCAAGAGATGAAATTGAAAGGGCTAAAAGACAATAAAGTGAGACCAAGTCATGGAACAATGCTTCTATTGTTGTTCTTCATCTCGCAGAAATATGAAGGTTTGCTCATACCTCATAGTACTTTCAAGACTGCCTCAAGCACCGGTTTTTTTTTTGGGGGGGGGATTTTGTTCATTGTCGAACAATGCTAAAAATAAATACCAAACTGTGAAAGTATGATAGTGTATCCGTATCACTGACACTCGCAAGAACAAAGTACACGATTGTTGAAAACAAAATTAGACAGCATACATTTCTAGCACGGAAATCTTTTTAACCAACTCCTCGCAACAGGAGAGACGCACTCCAGTCCTAAGTTAAAAGATGAAAATGTATTGAGTAAATGTACAGATGAGAATTTTTCTACAGTTACAATGTAAAACCAAGCTATGTAAAAATGCTTTTATTGTTGTTATTCTTGTTGAATCAAACAAAATAAAAAAAATTGCTCTGATCATACCTTATAGTGAGTTCAAAGCTGTCACTATCACCGGATTTGACAGGAATTCATTGTTATATGTCAAACATAGCTACAACGATTTTGTTGTTAACCTATAGATGCGAGTCATTTCACGCTGTCATCCAATGCCCCGACCAAAAAACTACCAAAAGACAATCACAACTGAAACATCCACATCATGCAATTGCACACATAATGTCAGTTGCAATGAATATGGGAACTAACTGTAGGAACTAACTGTACTCCACTTTAAGCTAACCGTTTCCTTTACTCGTACGAGGCCAAATTTTCACAAGGGCTTATTCAAAGAAAACAAAATGCATTTAGCCCAGTCCTTTAATTTCAGCGTCCTCTACATAGACGATGTACTTTCTCTTAATAGTCTTAAATTTAAGGAATATTCACATCAGACCTATCCCAGTGAGCTTAGAATTTAAGAAACAACTGAAACACCTACTTCAGCTTCGTACCTTGATCTTTTGTTGTATATTGACGAAGATGGACGTTTGAAATCTAAGCTATAGATGACAAGCGTGATGATTTCAATTTCTCAATTGTGAACCTTCCCATTCTTAGCAGCAGTATACTTACCTATCCAGCCTATGGAATGTACATTTCACAGCTGATTCGTTATTGCCGAGCGTGCAGTTTGTACAGTTATTTTTTGAACAGAGCAAAAACACTGTCCCAAAAGCTGCTCAGTCAGGGATTTGTTCATTCTATGTTAATTTCATCCCTCAAGAAATTCTATGGCCATAACCATAACATCATTGACAGATATGACGTGTCAGTGTCCCAAATGAAAGTGGACATTTTCAGCTAGATTCCCGGATTTGACTACCGATTTTGACATTTTCGTAGAATGACTTACTTACAGTGTGACGGGTGCTGTTAATAGAGCAGGACAGGCTTACCCTTCTGGAACACCTGATGTCACTCTCAGTTTCACTTGAGTTCACACTGTGAGTGCCTTTGTTTTCAATGTTGTGATTTCTATTTCTGTGCTTTGTATCTGTGTAACGCCATTGTTTTCTGCTAACGTCATTGTTTTCTGTGTCCTCGTTTTAGCCATGTTTTGGGACTTCGAACTCCACTCCTTTTTTCCTTCGGTATTCTATTGTCGTTGTTGCAAGAAAACTTGGAATAATAAAAAGGTGAGATATGGGCGCTACAAACACTGCTGGAGGGACATACTGAAGACTCTAATAAACAATGAAATTATATATAATAAAATATTGAAAAATAAATCTGTACCAAATCAAGGTTAACATAGCAATGAGAAAGTGCTTTGATTGTTGTTTTCCGCTATTGAAATCATTAGAAGGTAACGGATAATGGATTATTAGTTTTGATTATTCAGGTGACAGTTTATCCCGACACAATGGTCGCTTTTTTTCCACCAAGGACAGTGACAACGATAAATCTAGCGTCGGTAATTGTGCTGCCCTTTACAAGGGAGCATGGTGGTATGAAAAATGTCATGATTCAAACTTAAATGCACTATATCTGGAGGGAAATCACAAGTCGTTCGCTAACGGCATAAACTGGCGCCACTGGAGAGGTCGTAATTACTCACTGAAGAAAACTGTTATGATGATGAAGAGGGTGCAGTAAGAGAAACAAAAAAGGAAAGCAACGAAATTCAAATAAAATTGTGTCTGTGTCATGGTTTTCCTTTTCTAATTTACACAAGAAAGAGTTCTGAATACAAACAAAACAAATATAGCCACAACTGCCACCAGTTGTATTGAATGTGTGTTTACTATAAGAAATAACAGCTCAGTTGTGTTTCAGTGCAGGCTTTTAATACACGTTAGATTTTAAATTAACAAGAATTTTGCTACTGTTAAGTGCCTTTCCCTAATAAAATAAATCATCCATACTTGCAGCGAAATAAACTACTTATATACGAAAGTCCATAAGGACCATACGATATTCAAAATTCAATATTCAGTATCCTAATATCTAAATTCAGAATTAGAAATTCAATATCCCAGTATATACATTCAGAAATTCAAAATTCATTATTCACATTTAGCAATTAGAAAAAAAAGTAGCAAAAGTTCAGAAATAAGTAACTGTCAGGTGTAAGCCATTCAGAAAATTATCCGTCAAATTGTAGTCAATCTTAAGAAACCAGTGCTTATCTTAGATCCCTGCCGGAATGTAATACTTTTGAAATATGTCAGTTGTTAAGATGCGAAAAGAATCCCGGCGTGAAACGGCTATAAATTCAATAGCATTTGTTCTATCATATGATAAAAAAAATACTCATCTGAAAGGAAAAGTTGACGTCAATTTAAGCTCATCTAATATTCAAGGGAATGTTCGTTGAAAAACGGTCTTTTCCGTACAAAAATTTGAATGATCTACCTGGCAATTGAATACTACAATTTTCATATCAAACTTTTACAAAAGCTTTGTTTTTTAGTTGAATATTTCATTATAAACCGGTTATCATAAAGCAAGAAAAATAGAAAAGAGTACACATTGCACAGTAAAACCCGGTACTATAGCAAACTTTCAGTAAAAAAGAATGAAAATCATTTTTTCTCTAATTTCTGTTTAAAACCAAGGAGTATCTCCCTCTTGCATAGCTCTGTACTTAACTGATTTTGGCTTTTCAATTTAGATCTTATTGGTTACTTGTTCTCTATCACTTTTTACACATCATTCGGTTCATGAACTTCCAAATAATTTGATTTTATCTGCACTGAAGAGACATAAGTTGTCGAAATGCACTGTTAGTCCCCGAGGGTATTTACCAACGCAGTAGCACGTACTTCGGGTCTGGCCCGAAAACCGATTTTACACTAACTTAGATATCTTGTTACTAATTAACACTGGGCCGATGCCTCTGGTGGTGGACTGTTAGTCCC
>MJUU01060213.1:112488-164280 GCA_002080025.1 Modiolus philippinarum
ACCAACGCAGTAGCCAGTACTTCGGGTCTGGCCCGAAAACCGATTTTACACTAACTTAGATATCTTGTTACTAATTAACACTGGGCCGATGCCTCTGGTGGTGGACTGTTAGTCCCATAGGGTATTCACCAACCCAATAGCCAGTACTTCGGGTCTGGCCCGAAAACCGATTTTACAGTAACTTAGGTATTTTGTTATTCACAATGATAAGAGCAATTCAAATTTAATCATTGAAATTTCATTGTTAGGAACCTTTCATGGATGTTGTATTACAAAAGAATTTCTTTAATATGCAAATAATCCTCCGATGATCATGTTCAGCTACAGAAATGACAAGACTGGTTATGGGGACACTCGATTTACAAGTTTTTATTCATTTGGGACATTTCACGTCTTCCTGGATTTCACTACCGACTTTGACATTTTCCCGGATTGAATCACTCACAGTGTGACGGGTGCTGTTAACAGAGCAGGACATGCTTACCCTTCCGGAGCACCTGATGTCACTCTCAGTTTCACTGGAGTTCACACTGTGAGTGCCTTTGTTCTGAATGTTGTGGTTTCTAGTTCTGTGCTTTGTGTCTGTCTGGCGTCATTGTTTTTGTGTCTAACGTCATTGTTTTCTGCCCTGTCTTTGGACTTCGATTTTTGTGAATTCCACCCCTTTGTTCCTTCGGTATTCTACTGCCGTTGTTTCAATAAAGCATGAATAATCATAACCCCACTACCTCCGACATACATCTTTCAAAATTACGTTTTGTCCCCCCATTTTTCTTTTCTAGATTGTGGTCATGGAGTTAGTAGTCTACCTGTATGGGTTTTATTCGTATGTTTATTCTACGATAGGGAAACGGGACAGAGAAAGGGGAGGTTTGGGTACCCATAAACCGGTTTAACCCTACCGCTGGCTTTTGCTAGTGCCGGTACCAAGTCCGGCTGTCCCGAGTTCCTATCGTTGTTTATGTTTGTCTTTTGTATTTTTATTGTGGTTTTTTTTTTTGTGCAGTTCCTATTTACTTTCTGGCATGTGGCTATGTTTTTCGGCCATTGTAGGTGTTTCCTGTTATCTTTTTTATTCCATTATACATAATATATTTTTTCCTTAAATTGGCTGCTTTCGTGATAAGGTAAAAATCAAGTTAATTGATAACAAAGTACCGAAGTTACTGTTCAATTTATTTTCTGCATATGCGCATTTCGACATCATATGTCTCACCAGTGCAGATAAAATGTATATATGTAGAACAGGAATCAGTTTGTCGGGGTGTGTTGTGCATCAATATATTCGAGTTTCCTTTTCCCTCTTTGATATACTTGCACTAATGTCCTGAGCATGCTTAATTTTCAAAATTTTTTACACAAACTACCGAAATTGAAGTAAATTTGTTTCTGGAGATTGCCATTTCCATTACACATGTCACTTCACCACAGATAGGTATCAAACATGTGGTCAACAAAAATAAAAACATGAAAAAAAAACTGACAGAGAACAGAAAAATTCATAGTTGGGTCGAAAGAAGGCTCCAGTGGTTGGAATCCCCCCTTCTGTGTAAAAAGTTTCAAATTTCATGCCTAATTTAGGCGAAATTAAAAAAAAAGTGGAAAAATGGCGCAAAATAGTCCAGAACCAAAATCACCTTTTCGAATGTGATTTTGAAGGTCAAATAATATGCTGTAAGTAGTCTGTATAATTAATAAATTATATATTCTACACCATTGTCAAATTTTATATGACGTCCATCCTACGCTTTGAAAGTACAAGAGAGATCTAATAAGCATATAACCTTACAATGACGTCACAATAAAACAGCTGATGTCATAATCTCAACCGAAAGAAATTCAAATGGGAATAACAGTTTTATAAAGAATATATTCCTTTCTTAAGCTTTGAAGTAACTAATGACTAAAATGACAAATATGAAGTTCGCTTTGTATATTTATGTGTTTTAAGTGCAGTTTTCTGGCATATCTAATTTCAAATTTCAAACTTGTTATTGTTCTCCAAGAACTGGTATACATACTGAATCGAAATAGTGTTATGATCACTATACAAATTAAGACATGATCAGACCTTATATTTGTCTTAATTCAATCCCATTCTATCGCTCTGTGTAAAATTTTGAAAAATGTATGGTCTGACATTGTTTTCATATGCATAGAACCCTCTTGCAACATCTATTCAGTGATTAATATCTCGTATTATTTCTTTTTTATTGAATTCTGAAACCTTAAGCCAAGATTTTTACGTATATTCACAATTAAAAACTAATAAGTGCAGCATAATATTTGTATAGCCTGCAATCAGATTACAGATGCATCTTTCCAATGAACATGTGTTAAGTGCAACTTATCTATCATATCAAATCACAGACATCGCCTAGTTTGTTAGATTCATATATTATGTTGATTTTAACTAGGCATGGTAATTTCATGGTCATTCAACAAATGTATAGTTTGAGTGCCGTTAATAAATCCGAGATGACCACCACTGCAGATCTTAGGACATTATACTTTATGTCGTAAAGTGCTTATTCTTGAAAAACGTGTCATGTACCAAATTGATATTAACTAGATATGAAAAGATAATTGTGAACTTCAACATTTATTTGTACCGATCACGAATCCAAAAAGGTCGTCAATGCCAACATGATTTAACATAGGTCGTTAAGGGAAAGCGTTGTAAATTGTTAATTCTTGAAATCCATTTCGTACATTCAGTTAATATTGAATAGGCATGGTAGTACAATGGTCATTTTAAATGTAGAATTTCAGGAGTGATCATAAAGTCAAGATGGCTGACTATGCAGATCTTAGTTTAACATTGCACCCTTTGGCAAAGTGTTGTAAGTTGATAATTCTTGAAAACCGTTTCATATCTAAAGTTGATATTGACTAGGCATGGTAAGATGATGGTCAACTTTAGGGTTTCATATGTTTGTACCGATCACGAATCCAAAATTGCTGCCGCCGGGAACATAGTTTAAACATAGGGCATTATGGGAAAGTGTTTTAAATTGTTAACTTTTGAAATTTTTGATATTAGCTAGGCATAGAAACACGATGGTATTCTACAAAGTTTTATATGCTTGTACCGATCACGAATCCAAAATACTTTAACATAGGGCACTATGAGAAAGTTGTGATACTTGTAAAATAGTGTTCAAATTCGTTTCATACATCAACTTGATATTAAGTAGACACGGTAATATGATAATCATTCAACAAATACATGATTATAAGACCGATCATAAATCCAAAATTGCCGCCACTGCAGATCATAGTTTAACCTTGGAACCTATGGTAAAATATTGTAAACTGTTTACTCTTTAAAGCCGTTTCATCTTCATGTGTATCAAATTGATATTGCGGTGGTATGATAATTAAATGGTTAGCTAATTTTATATCTTTGTACCGGTCAGAAATCCAAAAAAGCCTCTATTTTTTGTAGAGGAATATAGCTCAATATAGGAATGTAGGGGAAAATCTTGTAATTGTTTGTTCTTGAAAACGCCTTCATACATTAAATTTATATTAACCAGACATTTTAACACGGCAGTAATCTACCAGATAAATTATTTTACTACCAAACAAAAAGCAAACTACAATGGCTGTTACTTCAGATTAATAATTTAGTCCTAATGGAAAATAGCCACCAGGTGAACGATACCAGCTCATGTGAGCCTCTGCTTACTACATGCAGGTTTAATATGAATATTACAAAGCTATTTTTGATGTTTCAATTTATCTAAAAAGTCCTTAATTTGAGTTCGTTTGATTTAATTCTGCAAAACAAAGATAAGATTACACATTGTAGCAGATAGTTTATCTGCTAAACACTTGATTTGATAGCATTGTGTAAATAAGCCTATTGTGAATAGCTTAATAAGCAAGTGGTATATCAATCAGGACAAAATGCTTAGACGAGTGCTTCATTATATCTCAATCATGATGTAATATTTCGAATGTGTTCTTAATAGTTGCAAGATTTGCATTATTTAGTATTGATTTCATTATTATATAGAAATACATATTTTTTTTATAACAGACCAATTAAATCACTAAATGTTTAAGCCTCTGATTTTCAGTATAATTCAAATGATACCAATATTTAAATAATTCAGAGTACACATTTTTACACGACCGCAAAAAAATTTGAGGTCGTATATTGGTATGATACTGGCGTCGTCGGCGTCTGTGGACACTTCGTTTCCGTGCGATAACTTATGTTCTAGTTGATCTATCCTTATGTAATTTTAACATAATGTTTCTTGGCCCAAAAGAAAAGTTGGGATTGGTTTTTGGTATACTGGCCCCGCCCGTTTTGAAGAAAAGGGCCAAAAAAGGGCCAAATTGGCTGTTTTCATATAGTAGGCTGTAGAATATATATTATTTATCAGATTTTGATGGGGTTTCTTTCGGTGTACTCCTAAGATTATATTCCAATCTGTAGTATGTTAACGGATTTTACTTCGCATGTACTGTTCATGAAATAAATGGGCCCAAAGGGGGCAAATCTCAGAATTTTAATTTCTCCAATTCTAATACAGTTTTTTGCAATGGATTCGTTAAGACAAGTTATCACTGCACCATCATATTTTGGATATCTTGTTTCTTTTCCGAGAAATGGGGTTCCAAAGGGGGCCAAAATTGGAAATTTGCAGATTACCTAAATTTTTTTATTTTCATCGGATTTCGGTGGGATTTTTTTCTTTGGATTCCTCTTGTTATAAGCTTTCAGTGGTATGCCAACAGATTTGCAAGCGTATCTCTTACCGTTACCGAGCTATAAGGGGTCAAAGGGGCCAGAATTGCTATTTTTCAAAATATGTAAAATCTTTATTTTGTATTGGATTTCGATGGGATTTTTCTTTGCATTTCTCTTTTTGTGAGCTTTTGGTATTGTGTAACAGATTAGGTGTATCTCTTACCGTTTCCTTGCTATGAGGGGTCAAAGATGCCAAAAGTACTACTTTTTAAAATCTTTAAAATCTTTATTTTTATAGGATTTTAATGGGTTTTTTTTACTTCTGGTTCCTCTTGATGTAAGCTTTCAATAGTATGTCAACAGTTTTGTGTAACTCTTACAGTTTTTCATAGCCTTAAGGGATTAAAAGAGCTAATATGTATGTTTCACAGGCCTACTCTGTGTCCAGCTAATAACTGTGTCAAGCTCCTTATCATGTCCATCTAATTACGGTGTTAAGCTCTTTACTGTGTCCACATTCACTTTAAATTACACTGGTCAATTCAGTGGTCGTCATGTTGCGGTCGTATCATGCTGCGCTCGGCGTTGCCCTTTATGATAATATGCAAAGTATCAGTTCATTAATTCAACAATGTAAATAGATGTTTTAAAAAATATTTTGTTTATGGATTTGTTATAAATTGAAAATATTTCTTATGTCTTTTTGATGTTTTGTTTCTTTCATAACAAGAGAAATACAGACTTTTAAATTTGTAAACATACATACAATAACAGAACACACGAAGAATATCACAAACTATAGAACACTATTTCAAAAATCCATTCCAACTAAATTTTTCTTCATATTTGATAGAGTAATTATGTTGAGTAAAAGAAGACATCGATTAAAAGAAAACAATACGGGCCCTTGACACATCCTTGCTTTCATATTTAGATCTTATTAGTTATTTGTTCTCTATCAGTTTATACACGTGCTTCGGTTTATGGAATTCCAACTGTTTACATTTTATCTTCCCTGAAGAGACACAATTCGTCGAAATGCGCATATGCCGAAACAAAATTTGAAGCAATTTCTGTATTTTGTAATTTATTACCACTGGGCTGATGTCTCTGCTGGTGGACTGTTATTCTCCGAGGGTATTTACCAACCCAGTAGCCAATATTTCGGTGCTGGCCCGAAAACCGTTTTATCTAAAATTTGGAAACTTGCAATATCTAAATTATAGAATTTTTTTTTTTAAACTAAGGAGTATCTTCCTCTTACATAGCTTTGTCCTCAGCTTAATTTGGCTTTCATATTTAGATCTTATGAGTTATTTGTTCTCTATCAGTTTTTAAACTTGTTTCTGGTTATGGACTTCCAACTGTTTTGATTTTATCTGCACTGAAGAGACATAATTTGTCGAAATGCGCATATGCAGAAACAAAGTTAACATTAATTTCGATATTTTGTTATTGATAAACATGTTTTCAGATAAAGACTCCATGTAACATTCAACAACATTAAGACAAAACAATACTGTTTATATGGTAATTATGTTACACCAGACTTAGTCGGGAACATGTTATTCTACATTTCTTCTTTTCATCCAGTTTTTGTTCGAGTGATTATTTTGAACTGGCTTAACGAAATAATTTATACTTTGAACAGAAGTAGACCACCGTCTGAAGATAAATGTTGTATGTTCTTGCTTTTTTGAAATGGCCGCCATTTTTCAAGATGGAAGCCATTTAACATTAAAAATTGAGGATTCAATATCTAAAGAAGAGCTTTGCAGAATTTCTTCATATTTTGTGTAAATGTTTAAAGAGATGAGAAGGAGGAAAGTGTTTTAAAGGAAATTAAAAATGGTTGCCAGTTCTAAGTTGGACACCAAATAAAAATTTCAGCTTTGTTCGATTTTGACGAAAATTAATTTCTAGATTCATTTCGCGATTGCAACTGATATGGAATGATGAAATTGGTTGTCTGGGGGTGAAATCAGTGAATTTTTCCAATTGCAAATCTAGTCTTTTTGCGTTTGCTTTGTAAGTTTTACATCAATTTTATTTTTCTTTTCATCTGGTTTTTGTCCTATCTATAAAGATAAAGATATGCCATGCACATAATACAATAACGTTTATTTCCATCATTTAAAGAAAAATAAGATCCGTGGTCGATACAATGACTAACTTGATAGAGATCGGTTGCTTACAAATAAGTACTTAATTAAGCAAGGGTATGTTACCATAACTTGAAGTCATCACTAAGGATGTTTTACGGTCCACATCATATTCTTCTTGACCGCTATGGGATATCTGTTTCCCAGATGACAACAGATCTTTCTCTTTGCCACTCAGTTTGTTTTTTCTCTATCGAATTTGCCTTTACTACCGGAGTTGACATTTTCAACTCGGCGGCTGTCTTATGAGAAGCAGGAGATGCTTACTCTACCGGTACACCTGATCTCACTCATGGTTTTTTATTTGGTGCGTGTTGTTAATTTTTGTATGTGTGTGTGTTAATTTTTCTTTTCTGTGTCGTGTTCATGTTATGCCCTGGATTGTTCGTTTTAGATTGACGATTCGGTTCTCACGCAATTTAAACAACGGCATTAGAATGGTGAATAAACAAGGTATGTGGTTGTGACATTATCAAAGTTTAGCGAAATGGCAAAAACGAGAGCACAGAAAACAGAAAAAAACACGTTAGACAGTCACAAGGCACGAAAATAAAACACCACATTCAGAACTAAGTCATTTAATATCGTGAAGTCCGTGAAACCCAGGAGTTACATCAGGTACTTCGGAAGGGTAAGCATGTCCTGCTCCGCTAGCGACAATCGTCACACTTTTAGTTGGACAATCTAGGGTTATGTCAAACCCGGTTTTGTCAAATCTAGCTGAAAATGCCTGTATTATATGGAACGCCGACACGTCAAATCTTTCAATGATGTCATGGTGACGGCCATAAAAGTTCTGGAGGGATAAAGAATCAAAGGTTGAACAAATGCCTGACTAAGCAGCTTTAGAGAGGGTTTTTGATCTATTCAAAAAGATGACCATGTATCGTCGCAGCTTGCAAATGATCCTGTTGAGGTTTTCTGAACTATTAAGAACGGGATTTCATGAAAAAGCTTCAAAATGGAACTATACCAAACAGTGATAAACTTATGTTAAATTTCAATTATAACAGCAGGTACATTGACGATATCCTTACTATTGACACTCCCAACTATTTAGATAATGACGACACCATTTATCCACAAGAACTGAGGCTTGAAAAAGCAAACAATGATTCTCAATACCGCCCTTTTCTGGATTTAAGCATAATCATTCACTCTGGAAAAATAAAAACTTAAAATACAATTTGATCTCAATATTAGGCCAAAACCTGTTATTTCTATGTTTGGCGTTAGCGCGCATTGAAAATGTGTGATTTTTAACAAAACACACAAGAGGTCTTTTTCGCTTCTTGCAACTAAAACGACAGTTTAAGCACCAATTAAGGAGAAATCAAATATATATTATATATAGAAAACTGTTTGAAAGGGCCGACATAAATTGACTTGGGGAAAAAATTAGCATTATTGAAAAAATAACTTCATTAAATTACGAAAACTGACTTTTGATGAACATTGGTAATATCAAAGTGTGTTATTTTATTAAATTCTTTTCTTGTTATTTGTTTGTTTGCCACATAGCCCTCTTCATTTAAAAAATAAAGTTGACGCCTAAGATAGAATTAAATTGGTTTTGCTTAATTAAAACTGTGAAGATATGACAAAAGCCGTGACAAAAAGTCTTGAAAAATTGCAGTTGCAACAGAAGGTGTGGAAAGATATGGAAATTACAAAAATGAGTCCAGAAACATAGCAAAATTGAGAACTAAAACACCAAAGACATAAAACAGCCTCAAAACGTATAAATAAAAACACAAGATTCACAACTAAGGCACTTAAATAAAAATAATCATAAAAAACGGTGCTCCGGATGCTTAAGTATGTCCCGAATAGCAGACTACATAATACACATAAATTGGACATAACCGGGATAGGTTTCTTAATAAGAAATACAGATCTTAGTATTTACTTTGATAAAATGATATTAAAAAATATAAATTAAAAATCGGAAGAATGGACGACGGTATTTAACTTTTAAGAAAGAATAAAAATATCTTAAAACGAAAAAAAAAAAAACAACTTGAGAAAAAGATAATAATATTTTTCGGTCATAAAGTAGGAGGACAAAGTTTGAAATTATCACATTGTTTATCAAAATTGTTATTTCAAGGACACGTTTATGTCTGGTGCACTGCTGGTCTATCTATTCAACACTTTGAGGAAAGGAAGAGGCCATCCAAAAATGTCACTTATTGATAAAAAACGGCTAATTGTACCCCATGCAACGACGTTGCTGTGGGAAAATGTTTAGTTTTTGACTGATTTGTCATTCTGTCTGTCATCCCTTAGTTGGAACATCGTTTGTCGGATAACCCCTCCTACAATTTTAAGATATGATTTTTTATATTGCAGGACTTTTATTCATATATCAAAGATGTGCAATCTAGTTCGATGTTTCTGTCATTTTTATGCACATTATTATGGGGTACATAATTTGTCTGCAAGGCTCCTCCTACAGGTTTTATGAGAGCAATATTTTATCTTGCAGGATGATTGTGGATATATAAAAGTTGTGCATGCTGCTTGATTTAATTTCTGGATATTTTATCAGAGAAATAACTGTCTTTTCTGCTTCATTTTTAGTAGGAGTGGACTATTATTCTGCTAAACTGCCAAAAGACCATCAGGTAAGTACAACTCTTCTGAAACAGATTTTATATTAAGCATGATTGTTGCTCATTATGTTCAGATGTGCTAATTTCCGCATTATTAAATAAAAATGTTTTTAGGAGTTAAAGAACTGTTAAAAATTTCCAGCTTAACTACAGAAAAATTATCTTATTAAAGTAAATCCTCAAAAACCATTAGAGAAATTAATACAATTGTTACACCTCTTACACCTTTAGACAATTGCGTTCTTATAAGGTAGGATTGATGGTAAAAATGTGAAGTGGTAGATATTTTTATCTTTTCAGGACTTTTTGAGTACTCCAATTTTTGTTGATTTTAGTGGTGATTATTTGATTACCTGATTACCTGATTACCTTATGGTTATTTAATTGTTAATTTCTGAACACTCATGATATACGAATTTATATACCATATAATTTCGAGGATATAGACCAATTTTGTGTTCCTTTTTTTTCTTTTTGAAGCAAGATAACAATAAAACTCGCACCCTTGAGTTCTGCTGTGTCCTTATGCTGTTTATATGGTCAAACACCTTTTGAGTATGACATTTTATTGGGATTGTGTAGGAATTTAAATTGCAAACATTTAAAGAAAAGTATTTGAAATTAGAAAAGCTCCATTGATTAAAACATACAAAAATAACCCGTTCAAAACAATTACAATTCAGCTTTCATCTCCGAGGATATTTGCACTGAATTATCATTATTATTCTTTAAAGGATTACGAGTGGCAGAAAATTTGTAATTAGAATGACAAAATTTGCCTTTTGTTTTAAGAGCTTTGCTAATAGAACAATATTACCCCAAAAATTTGAAACTCCAAGTAAAATATTTTTTATATATAAGACATCAAAATTTGGGCTGGAAACGGTTCTCTCTAGAGTTTTCCTTCATTTGTCATTAGCTCCCAATATGCCTTAAAATATATGGAAATGAATTTTGTACGTTGTCTTTTTTATGCATTTTAAGGTGACTCATGACCTAAAGAATAGGATCCATGTGCAAAATATTTAACACTGTTTGAACGGGTAAAACCCGAGGATATCGAATGCTTCTGAAAACTGAAGCTCATACTCCCTTAACTAAAATATAACTAAACGTCATTGTGAACATTAAACGCCGTCCATCTACTTTAAAAAATACAATTTAGCAACAAAGACAAAAAACTGTTCTGCAGTTTATGCTGCTTATTAATAATGATTGACAAAGATTGGTCATATTTGAATGAGATGCTAGAGTAGTATATAAGTTAGAAACATTTTTTCTCCAGAATATAAATAATATTGTTTTATTGTTTTACAAGGTATTTTACTGGACACATTTGATGACTCATCATTTATACTAATGACATACATACCATGTGAATTTATTAATGACTGCATTGCTACTGTGGCTGGTTGATTGGCGAAGTTCATTATTTGGATATGGGTCAGCCGTTAAGTTTTTGTTTCTTAATTTAATTCAGGTAAATTGATCAAATTTAGTCAGTTAATTTTTGTTCAGCTAGGAGAAACATGCGTTTATTTGGTCAAGAACCAAAGAGTTAGATCTGAATAAAATTATCAAATGTAACTTATTTATGGTTATTACAAAGTAACTCAGTAAAGCTCTTTAATAAATGATGTGGACCTTATTGGGAGCACTATGTGCCCACTATTATGATTGCCTGGAAGAATCATAATAATATCTGAGGCTTTGCACCATGGTATCTGGTTGCTTTGTAATTAAAGCATGCAAAACTACACTATTGTAAACCACGAATACGTTATATATGATAATAATAGGAAGCAGTATGATTTTCTATGATGTACCCAGTTTTTTAATATAACTGTGAGAGTTTCTGAAAAGTCATACTGATTACCATGACTTTTATTTATATCAAAATTGCATAAATTGCAAGTCGTTAATTGTATACTTATTCTCAGTAGATATAATTTGATAGGAAGACCAGATAACACTTTCTCCTGAACATCTATCAACCACACTTTGGTCTGTCTAACACTAAAGTTCAAGGGTTTATGCAAAATTAATGAATATAAAATACCTAAAAAAATAGCATTCTGATACTCCTGGACTGCGTACACATACTCATTAACAACGCATGGTTATGTCCAATAATAAAATAAAGCAATTGTTATTAGTGAGGGTTTCTGAAAAGTCACACTGACTACCATGACTTTTATTTATATCAAAATTCCACAAATTGCAAGTCGTTAATTGTATACTTATTCTCAGTAGATATAATTTGATAGGAAGACCAGATAAAACTTTCTCCTGAACATCTATCAACCACACTTTGGTCTGTCTAACACTAAAGTTCAAGGGTTTATGCAAAGTTAATGAATATAAAATACATAAAAAATAGCATTCTGATACTTGTGGACTGAGTGCACATACTCATTAACAACGCATGGTTATGTCCAATAATAAAATAAAGCAATTGTTATTAGTATAAAACAATAAATGAATATCTTAATGAACATAATACTAAACTTATTGAACTTTATCATAGAATTAAATTATCTTGGATGTTGATATAGTTTGGTCAAAATAAATTTATTCTGATCATTTCAATTAACATTTAAACAGTAACTTCCTTTGCAAACCAAGACCATACAAAATTACAAGCGCTTCAAAATAAATTTATTTTGAATGCAACACTCTCAAAACCCAATGTAATTTTAAGAAGACTTGAGAATAAATTTATTCTGACCTCTTCTATACCTTATATTTTCACCTTCAGGGCATACCAGCCATCTTATTCCCTATGTAATAACGTTAAGGTTGAAAATAAATTTATTATGACAAAATCAAACTGAAAATAGATTTATTTTGAAGATCGAATGAGCCTATTTAAAACTATCATTACAATAACTGTGTGAAGAATTCATTATACATTTATTTGACTGAATCACACTGAAAATAAATTTATTTTGAAGGTTGAATTAGCCTACATAAAACTTTCATTCCAATAACTTTATAAAGAATTCGTTATATATTTTTTTCTGAGCGAGTTACACTGAAAAAAAAATATTTTGAAGATCGAATTAGCCTTCATTAAACTGTTATTACAATAACTTTATAAAGAATTCATAATAAATTTATAATAAATTTTCTGACAGAATCACACTGAAAATACATTTAATTTGACGATTGAATCAGCCTACATAAAAATGTCATTATAATAACTGTATAAAGACTTCATAGTAAATCTTTTCTGATCGAATCACACTGAAAAAAAATTATTTTGAAGATGGAATGAACCTAAATAAAAGTGTCTTTACAATAACATCATAATAAATTTATTCTGACGAACTCACACTGCAATAAATCTATTTTTACTATGATGACATTACCATGGAAATGATATAATAACATAGTTTTTCACCTTTAAGAAAAAAAATATTTATTTTGCCTAAAAAAATTATTTTAGGGAGTAATGAATGGTCTATAGAATGACATGCCATAACTGAAATATTTGTATAAAAATGTGTAAAATAACAATTACTACTTGACTTCAAAATACATTTACAAGAAAATATTCATTTTTTTAATTCATGGAATATAAATATGCATAATATTTTAAAAAGACAATAAAAAAATGACTAAATTGTAGAGCAACAACTATAATTTGATCAATCTTATTCAACCTAATTCCTGCTTTTTTTGCCCAATCTCTTCTGCAAATCTAAATATATTCAATATTATACTTAGAGAAACTAACCTATCAAATATTTTGTGATATGTCATCTTATTTTGACAGGTATCTGTATCTTGAGTTTTGGCTGTGCTATCATAAGTCTCTATAGTGTTGACAGTGTATGTTGTTGTGAAAAGTGATGCTTTTATCTGCTAAGGGACATTTGTATGACATCTGTACATCGATGACAATGTCTTTTGCTGCATTATTTGGCATATGTGCAGTGTTCTCTGTTGTTTTATCAGACCCATTATGGTTGTCGGTGTTTTTTCATCATTTTGATTATGAATACTATTGCCTTCTTGCATTCCAGTGATTCATTCTTTCTGTTTCTATTATTTTAATATTATCTTGCTCATGTGGCCTTATTGAAGAGGTATTTCTCTAAAATAAAATAAATGAAATTAGCAAATTTTGCAGTTGATATGCAATAAATGTAATACTTTAGGAAAGTATAAGGAAAGTTTCAGATAAAACTTCTCAGATAAAACCCTCATCAGAGGCAATTACAATTTTTAATACCCCGCCCTATGGGGACGGGGGCATTAAGTTTCACCTTTGTCCGTACGTACGTACGTATGTCCGTACTTATTCAAAATTTCATCAAGGATTTCTCAGGTTTTTTTTTATTATTTTTCAATATATTTAATTATTTTCTAATACATGTTATATGTATAGTTTTAGACTTATTATATCGTAATATAATAAGGTGCTAAATGCTTAATTAAATATAACATTTATTATCTGTTATGTCTGTAATTTCCTTGATATCCATCAATTTGTTCAACATGATTAGACCTACTTCCCAAATTTATGGTATGGTTCGTTTGACTAATTCACCAATGTTTGGATTATTTTGAAACACAGTTACAAGAATTTGATCAATTCTAATAATGTGTCAGTATTTCCTGGGTATTCTCTAAAGTGTGTAATACACTGTAGTGGATAATACTTTAGATTTATATTGTGTGAATCATAGGGGTTGCACTGATAATTTGTGAACGAGTTAACATGTTGTCTCCAAACTAGGTATGTAAGTTGTTTACTACAAAATTCAAACTAAGTTCGACTTTGGATTCAGATATCCAAAGGGCTCTAAGGGAGTTGTGCCCTCGACACTTCGAAAATTGTTAGACTTGGTAGGGTATCATGTAATGTACCATTACTATTTTTTTTATCTTCCATCAAGTTTTATATCTGACGGGATTTTATTAATTGTATTTGCTTTGTTTTCTGGTTTTCAGCGAAGAGATTTATTCAATATAGAAATCGTTGATTTTTCTGGAGAATTCTTATACCCTTTCCTTTTTGATATACTATAAACATCCAGAAAAGTATAACATCTCCAGCCCTCTGAGTCACTGGACAATACTTTTTTTTTATTTTATTTAGATAAGTGAGTGCTTGAAATTAGCATTTTGTTATTGGCTTATTTTACATGCAAAAAGGGAAAAAGTACAAAACCTAAGAGACGATGCAGCATTTGAAAATACATGTAAAATTATGCCATTAGGGAATATTTCCAGGACCTTTTTGTTTCTTTCGAAATATAGAAATGCACATATACACTGCTGTACTTGAATTGATTAAAACCTATATTGATGATACAGTAGACCTTTGATGGTTCGAACTGCAATAACTTGAACACCATGGATGCCTCGGACATTTTTTGTGTTCACTTTATTCAAATTTAAGCATAGTTCGACCTCGACATCTCGAACATCCTTTTTGATCGAACTGTTTTCATGGGTTCCTTAGGTGTGAGAGCTATCGAAGTTATACTGTATAACAATTTACCAAAGTTACTGATAATTTAGTTTCTGTAGATGTGGATTTCGACTATTTATGTCGCATCAACACTCATTAAATATAAACAATTTTAAGTCAATTAACTGAAATGCATGTAAAAGCTGATAGAGAATAAATACCATATTGGATCTAAATAGAAGAACCTAAAATCTGGTAAGCGGTATGGGAATGATTAATCTGAAAAAAAATATGCGTACAGTCTGGACCATATATGTACGGTCCAATTACGTGTATGATCCAGAATATATATATTGCAGGGATACAACATTATCCGTTATCTCTTAAGGACGCTCACTGTTTTGGTATATCTGTCAGATTTTGAGATATCTTTGGTTAATCCATTCAAAAGCAATATAATGTTTTGCCCACAAACTCACGTATTTTGTTTGATAATTTAATTTCATTCATCTTTAGGAATACTCTGACAAAATTTCATTAAATTCCTTTTATTTTGTCATATCCATTCATGGATAGACATGACTTTTATTAAACCCATGAAAAATTAAGAGGAGTTCAGTTTCCTGCCAAAATTTTAATTACTTATATCTCAAAAAGGACATCAGCAACCTATTTTTTTTTCACTTAAATTACTTCTTTTTCAGTTTCTAACAAAAACAAAACATTAATTTGAAATCCGATTTATTTTCAAAGTGACCAGTGAACAACCTTAAGTAATAATTTAATGGCATCATGTACCGTAAAACAATATCTGCATGAAATAATTATCATTTAATATATATCATAACAGGGAAAGGACACTTGCTATATTAACACTACATTACATAATTATTCACTACCACATTATAGGTAGCAGTGGTTTTCCCTCGATTTCGGTTTCAAATCATATATAAAATTTGGGTTTTTATAAATAGTATTGTTTCCCAGTTTCAAACATGTTCTTGGGGAAAAGTTGAAGATTTAACACTAGTTTGGTTATTTTTCACTAAATTTACTGTGAATTATGGATACCGGAGAAATAAATAAATAAACATAAGATAGTATTTTTGATTCATTGTGCCTGAAGTTTTATTGAGATGTAGATAACATGAACAGTCAGGTAAAAAGTACTTACACCAATCCTCTGATTTAGATCCAATGGGGTATTAATTCTCTTATTAGCTTTTATAGGCACTTCATGTAACTGACTTAAAATTATTTTGATTAAATGTGCTTTGATGAAACATAAATTGTCGAAATCCACATATGCATAAGCTTAATTTACAGTAACTTTTGCAATTTGCTATATTATCAATAGAGGATTAAATATATTCAAGTACAGTATATATTTGCATTTCCATATTTCTGAAAAAAAAACCAAAACAAATCAAGGAAATATTCCCTAGTGGAATAATTTCACACATGAATATTAATTCTTCGATTTTGTACTGTTTTCCCTTTTTGGCCTTGGTACTTGGTTTGGCCTCCTTTTGCGATGTTTTTTGGTAATGAGTACTTTTTTTTACTATTTTTTAGATTATGGCTTTCCATATTATTTTATTCTATTTGTGCTGATGAGAGGTTACTCCTTGAAAGACGTGTACAGCATAACGAAATTTACTGCTTAGTATGCAACTTCGGTATTTAAGTATTTTCAAGCACTCATTTACGGTATCTAAATGAAATAAAAAAAGTATTGTCAGTATTTCAGAGGGATGGAGATGTTATACTTAGAAACGCTGAAAATTTTCTGGATATCTATAGTACATCAAATTACCCGATCTCAAATTTTAATTCTTTTATAATAGGTGAGGGTCTAAAATATCTTAAAAAGAATGATTTTTATAATGAATCTCTCCGCTGAAAACAAGTATAAAAAGTAAATATAATTAATAAAATAATGTCCGATGAAAACAGCTCGAGCAAAAAGTGTGTTCGAAATATCTATGTCGAACTATGCTTAAATTTAAATAAACTGAGCATAAAAAGGGTTCGAGACATCCAATGTGTTCAAGTTGTAGTTTTAGCCATCAAAGTGTTACTCTATCATCAATATAGGATTTAATAAATTCAAGTACATTATATATGTGCATTTCTACATTTCTAAAGAAAAAAAAATCAAGGCAATATTCCCTAATGGCATAATTTTACAAATGTACTAGTATATTGAAATGCTGTATCGTTTCTTAAATTTTGTACTTTTTCCCCTTTTGCCTGTTAATTAAGCAAACATCAAAAATGCTGATTTGTTGACAGAAAAACGGACGGACGCATGACTGGGGGTTTCAAATAATAGCTCGCCACCACGTGTAGCCGGGTATAAAAAAATGATAAATCTAAAGTATTATCTACTACAGCGTACCACATACTTTAGAGAATACCCAGAAAATACTGACACATTATTAATATTGATTAAATTTTTGTAACTGTGTTTCCAAATGATCCAAACATTGGTGAATTAGTCAAATCAACCATACCATAAATTCGGGAATGAAAGTCTAATCATGTGGAACAAATTGATGGCTATCAAGGAAATTACAGACATAACAGATACTAAATGTTATATTTAATTAAACATTTACATTTGTAGAACCTCATATATTATGATGTAATAAGTCTATACATATAATGTGTATAAGTAAATAATTAAATATATCAAAAATGATAAATAAAAAAAAGAAAAGAAAATGTGTCCATGGGACAGAGATACCCCCACCGTACAGATATCTCGGCAAACAGGAAGTAAATGATTGACAGACTTGAAAAGAGGAGACACGGTACAACTCATCATATCAAAGCTTCGGACCAAATATCATCATTCTGCATACACAGGCTGAGAAATCCTTGACGAAAATTTTGAATAAGTACGGAGGCATGTAGGTACGGACAAGGGTGAAACTCCACAGGGCGGGGGCATTAAAATTGTAATTGCCTCTAAGGAGAGTTTTATCTTACACTTTCCTCAAGTATTACATTTATTGCACATCAACTGCAGAATTTTCCTATTTCTTTATTTTATTTTAGAGAAAACGATAAAAAAGACACCGACAACCAGCATGAGTCTGATATTACAACAGAGAACATTGCGCATATGCTAGATAATACAGCAAATGACATTGTCACGGATGTACAGATGCCATGCACATGTCACTTAGCAGATAAAAACATCACCTTTCACAACAGCAGACACTATCATGACAAAACTCAAGGTACAGGTACCTGACAATACAGATGACTTTATATAACAAAAATATTTGATATGTTAGTTTCTCTAAGTATAATGTTGAAATATATTCAGATTAGCAGAAGAGATAGAGCAAAAAGAGCAAAAGAAAATAATAACAATCAGGAAATAGGTTGAATAAGATTGATCAAATTATAGTTGATACTCAACGAATCAACCATTTTTATTGTTTTTTTAAATCGTATGCATATTTTTATTATATGAAATTAATAAATGAATATTCCTATATCTATTTTGAAGTTGTAATTATTATTTCACACATTTTATACAAATGTTTCTGTTATGTCATGTCATTCCAAAGACCATCCATTACTTCAAAACTACTTAAATTTTTTAAGGATGAAACAGAAATCTTGTATTAAAGGTGAAAAGCTATGTTATATCACTTCCAAGGTAATGCCATCATAATCAAAATAAATTTATTTTCAGTGTGATTTGGTCAGAATAAATTTATCATGAAGTCTTTATGAAGTAATTGTATAGACAATTTTATGTAGGCTCAAACCTTCATCAAAATAAATTTATTTTCAATGTGATTCGATCAAAATAAATTTATTATGAAGTCTTTATATGGTTATTGTATAGACAGTTTTATGTAGGCTCATACCATCTTCAAAATAAATTTCCGCCGTGCGCGGTCCCGGCTTATGAATAGGCCCGCAGCATCCTCTGAGCTTGGAGTATGAGTCTTCCTAACAGAGGACCCCGAGAGAACCCCGGGATATAGAAATAGGACCTAGTATCTCCGGCTTGCGGGGTGTGACCCCTCCTAAACGGAGGCTGACCCGAGGGTCCCGGGATATAGAAATAGGACCCATTCCGTGGTTGTGCGGGATTGATAAATACACAACCCATCTTTCGGATGGGATGTAAACTCAGGTCCACGTGTTGGAAGAAACGCCACGCTTCCTGCAGGGTAAAGAACCCTTGTAGCAAGCTCTTTTGGGGTGGTCCATAGGTGATCGGCTACAAGGCTAAATTCCCCACCCTTGACGATTTCACCCTACTTTTCCAGTGGCAGTCAGAATTTCCCGTCACATGGCCCTTTCCATACCCCAAAGTGATTATTTATTAACAAACTTGTTCTCGTCTTGATATTGCTGAAATATTGCTGAGTAGACGTTAAACAATATTCAATCAATCAATCAATCAATCAAAATAAATTTATTTTCAATGTGATTCGATCAGAATAAATTTATTGTGAAGTCTTTATATGGTTATTGTATAGACAGTTTTATGTAGGCTCATACCATCTTTAAAATAAATTTATTTTCAATGTGATTCGATCAGAATAAATTTATTATGAAGTCTTTATATAGTTATTGTATAGACAGTTTTATGTAGGCTCATACCATCTTCAAAATAAATTTTTTTTCAATGTGATTCGATCAGAATAAATTTATTATGAAGTCTTTATATGGTTATTGTATAGACAGTTTTATATAGACTCATTCCATCTCCAAAATAAATTTATTTTCAGTGTTATTCGATCAGAATACATTTATAATGAAATCTTTATGTAGTTATTGTAAAGACAGTTTTATGTATACTCATACTTTCTTCAAAACAAATTTATTTTCAGTGTGATTCGGTCATATTAAGTTTTTTACGACGTCTTTATGCAGTTATTGTAAAGGCAGTTTTATGTAGGCTGATTCCGTCCTCAAAAAACCTTATGTCATAACCAAGGTCCGTAAGAAAAAAGTTTCTGGCAAATGAAATTATTACCTTTAAAGGAATATTTCTTTAAGCAAGAAATATAACAAACTCCTCAGTTTGTGAAGTCATGGATTATCATCATAGCAATCAGAATTTTCCGAATTCCGAACCGGAAACTATCTATTTTAGATGTAAGTCTTCTTTTCTATATACATTTTGTATTTATCCCCCCGCTTTTAAATTGGGGGGTATATAGTGAAGGGGATGTCCGTCCGTCCGACAATTACATCTGAGGGTACCCATCTCTTATCCGCCAGTGAAAAAATTTTCATGAAACTTTTACACAGTCTTTATGACGTAATGTAGATGTGCACCTCCTCTTTAAGAATTTGATTTGATCGATTTTTGGGGTTTCCCGTTGCAAAACATGGACCTGGCCGTAACGCTACAAGTGGGTAACCATCTCTTTTCCGCTACTCCTCCTGAACCACTGAATAAATTTTCATGAAACTTTAATAGTCTTTATGAAGTGATGGAAATGTGCACCTCCTCTTTCAGAATTTGAATTGATTGATGTTTTGGGTTTCCCATACCAAAACATGGACTAACCATTACGTTACTGGTAGGTACCAACTCTTATCCTCTACTACTCCACTAAATAGATTTGCATGAAACTTTAACACAGTCTTTATGACATAATGTATATGTGCACATCTTATTTCAGAATTTGATTTGATTGATTTTTGGGGTTTCCCATAGCAAAACTTTGACATAGCCATTACGTTACAATTGGGTATTCATCTCTTATCCGCTAATCCTACGTAACCACTGAATACATTTTCATGAAACTTTAACACAGTCTTTCTGAACTAATGTAGATGTGCACCTCCTATTTCAGAATTTGATTTGATAGACTTTTGGGGTTTCCCATGGCAAAACATGGACTTAGACATTACATTACAAGTGGGTACCCATCTCTTATCTGCTAATCCACCTGAACCACTGAATAGATTTTCATGAAACTTAAACACAGTCTTTATGACATAATGTAGATTGCATCTCCTATTTCAGAATTTGATTTGATTGACTTTTAATGATTCCATAGCAAAACATGGACTTAGCCATTACGTTACAAGTGGGTACCCATCTCTTATCCGTTACTCCTCTTGAACCACTGAACAGATTTTCGTGAAACTTAAACACAGTCTTTATGACATAATGTAGATGTGCACCTCCTATTTCAGAATTTGATTTGATGGATTTTTAATTTCTTGAATCAAATGGGGATGCGGTGGTATTTATTAGTGTGCTTTGCTTACAGTTTTTCTAATTTTTTTATTTTATATATGAGTTAATTATTTATACAAACATTAATATTATATTTCAGTGTCCATAGTAGAATCCTGAGTTGTTATGGATCATATCAATTTTGTACAATTTTCCAAAGTTCTTAAAGAAATACCTTGAGGCTTATATCAGTCAACCAATAGTAAGTCATGGAGAGGGACAATCAGATCATATGGTCTGTTCACTGTTGTAAATGTAAAAAAAAACATAAGTAAAAAAGCTGTGTCAGAATAAGATTTCAATTTTATTCAAACATATTGGAAATATTGCATTTTCCATGATTTAAAGATATAATGTATCAACAAAAGAACACTCAAGCAACCTCCTCTGACCCTGGATCAATGTCACAACCAAGTCAAGAAGCTGGCAGTTCAACAGTTACAACAGATGAAAAATTTGTGGTTTCCGAGTCGGTTACGAATTCAAATCAAACGGATGGTGATTTGGTCGTATCGCCAGGAGTAGTTGAATGTCAGAATGAATTTGAGACCAAAACGGAACAAGAAAAACAAAACGATAGCTCATCAGTTTCCAGTACAGCAAACATCGAGTCAGACGATTATGAGAGAAATCAATCAATTGATACGCAACTAATTGCAGAATCCAGTCAGGCAGATGTAGTGAAAAGGTAAAATGCGTTTTTTTATGGATATTGGCATTTTTATATGACCATACGAAATTCTATGTTGAATGATATTGTGATATTGTACTGGCGTTAACATAGCGGTTTCCGTTGGCTTATTGCTTGACAAAAAACCTCAGACTTTATCATTTATTATTCTAAATTGATAGTCTATTTGATGAATGAAAGGATGTGGAGTAAATGCACATAAGACAAAGTCTCTACAAATACATGACAAAAACAAGCAAAGGAACAACGCTTTATTGTTGTTTTCCATCTTGAAGTCACAATGAGGCCTTCAACAATGACATTTGCTCATACCTCATAGTAAGTTCAAGACGACCCCTAGCACAGGTTTGAGCGGAATTCTTTGCTAATTGTCGAACAACGATTCCCCGTATCTTTTCTTGTCATGGGTGCGGGATTGTCAACAAACAATAATTAAACTGGTGCTCTTACAATCACTGTCATCCATTGCCCGACAAAATCACTAAGCTAGTGGACGATTACAACATATAGACAAACACAGGGCACTCATCAAGTCGATTGTAAGAAAACTTGGCATTGTAAAATAATGAGATGTGGGCACTTTAAAAAGGTGGTCAGAATTAAATTTCAAAATTGCAAAAATAAATGCCTCAATTTGAAAATATGATAGTATATCCGTATGGGAATTTCTCTCACGAACAATTACACCATAACTGAAATATATAGAGAGTATACATCTCTAGGTTTTGTGTCTACAGGACAATGAAACAAAATAAACATTGTCAAAAGAAGTTTAAAGCAGGCATTCTATGTTTTTAGGTTAGATTAGAGATTTTTATTTGACATTCATAAAAAATAACAATGTCTTGAGAAAAATGCCATGCATGTGCAAACGAAGAACTCC
The DNA here is from genome assembly GCA_002080025.1 of Modiolus philippinarum. Lineage (NCBI taxonomy): Eukaryota > Metazoa > Mollusca > Bivalvia > Mytilida > Modiolidae > Modiolus > Modiolus philippinarum. The sequence continues at coordinate 135,196 of MJUU01060213.1, forward strand.
TATTTTTCGTCTTTTTCATAAAAAATACAGTGATCACATATTTGGATGTTTCAATTTTTAGACACACTGCAATATCATTTGTCGTCATGGGGTCACACGAGTGAAATATGATCAAGAATCAAAACTAAATGGTAATTATTCCAGATTGTTTTTTAAAAAATTAACAGGAAATGCTGCACGTGTAAAATGCTAAATCACCATACATGACTAAACAAAATAAAGTCCAGTTAATATTTTTTTGTGTAACAAATAACTTAAGAAATGTGGAAAGTCTAACTGAAGCAGACCTTCGACATAAGATTGTGAAGATATAGTTTCAGTTGATTAAAATTCCTCAGATTGTCTCACATGCAACACAACACAAGCAAATATAAATTTGTAAGCGAACTTTTGCACACGAAACAGGAATGGTCGTAATGAACATGGCGTCCATAGGAAAAAATGATCATGGAAGGCAATTAATTCGGTTGAGATACAAAAATCATTTGGAAGACAATTGATCAAAAATTTGTAAACCTCATAGTTTTCATTAGAAATATGATGTGAGTGCATTATGTAATCAGATGATAAAATAATAAATGAAACTCATGCGATTCCAATGTAATCTCCTTTTTTAAAAACTAGTTCTGTCAATACAACAAATAAAATTTGTGCCTAATTTTTTTTCTAGAATTCCAAATTGTATAGCTAACGAAGAGTCCAATTTCCTGCGTTTTTGTCATCTGGTATACAAAATAGCTACCAAAGCTGTCAGATGTCGGTTTGATCAGGAATTTCCTCCTCCCGATCTTAATGGAATTTTAAAAAAAACATATGAACACTTTAGACGATTTAAGGAAAAGGAAAGTTATTACAATGGCACAATGGAATCTACTGTTTCCCTACCGTAAGTAGATGTTTAACTTGCAAGATAATTTACATATAAACACCTTGTAGTGACGATTAATTCTAATACACTTCTTTTTTAAGGCAAATGTGTCAACATTTCAGGAAATAAATCCAAGATTTTTCATCGGAACCAATAGCAATGTTATGGCGCAGACGCATACCAAACTTCCTCTTATTTTAAAATCTGTTTGAAACGGTCTTTTTCGAATAGATAACTTAACGGTATTTGAGGATTTGCAGGGGTAAATTTTAGATTTTTCTGTCACAAATATCCGTTTTCCGGTTCCGCTTACTCGTCCCCCTCAATCCTAAAATTTATTTTTTGTGTCATATTATGACACAAAAATGATCATTTTATAAGAGTAAGAGCTGTATAAAGTTGTCTAAGTCGTTTTGTTACAAATGTTTCTTTGATCTGAACATTACTGTACAGTATTCTATTGTTTCACTGTTACACAATTGAAAAGGGCAACATTAATTTATTTAGATTATGAATTCATATTTCATGTGCAACATGCATCTGAAAACAGGAAAATGAGTACTATACAAATTATTTTCTTTGTTTGAAAGAACGCCGTAAGCAAATACATTGATGTTATATGATAAATGTATGTTTTTTGAACAAATTATGCAGACATGTTCCGTTGTTGGTTTTTTTCAGGAAGCAAAGACATTTACCCTTGAATTTAATTGTAAATACATGATTTGGTTATTTAACCGGATCAACAGCTGTTTTCTCAGACGTTCTTGTTACTTAAACAATCTTCTAATTTTAAAGGACAAAGTGATGTATCCACAGTCTCTGAAGATAAATCTGTGTGCATTATACAGTATCTATTTGTTTTACTAAACGAACGGAATCAGCAAATACGTATATAACAACTTTATTTTCAGACTTTATTCAATAAATATGTTTTATTTTATAGGATTCTTTGTCGAAACAGTAATGATAGACACATCTTTGTTTTACAGGATCAAGTGTTGTATCCTCAGACTTTGACGTTACACTCATGATTTGTCTGTTCCGAAATTTGTCTACAATTGCCCCAATGTCAAGAGATTACGATAGCTTACCACCTCTAAGTGATGAAAGCCTTGGTGCAGATTTGGCTAGAGTAAAATACCATAGAAACCGAATATCACACTGCTTGGATAGAACATTTGATAACCTTGAGTTTCATGTTGTCTGGGAGAGTCTTGCAAAGGTACATTTTTTATTAAATATTAAATAAAGAAAAATGTATTTGATACTACAGTTCTGAAAATTGTGATGTTTGTGAATACAATTGCAAAGCAGAGGAACATATATTGTTAAAAAAAATCTGGTTACTTCGAACTTATTGATGTTTATAATTCTTCGTCCTGTATAATTTACTGTATGATATTAATGCCAGTAGCACTAGGATTCCCATAACTCAACAAATCATAGCAAAATGGCGTGGATGTGGATTCTTAAAAATTCCAAAGATCTCCTTGAACAGCTCTCCTCAAACGGTCTCTCATACTGCAATAGCATTCAAACTTTGATTTTTCTACCCTTTATACAACTCTACCCCATAATAAACTTAAAACAGTAATTTCCGATCTGATACATTAATGTTTCTGTACTAAAAACGGAGAACGCAGGTATTCCTATCTGGTAATAAGAAAAGATAAAACATATTTTGTTAAGAACCACACTGAGTCAAACAAGAAATACAGTAAAAATGACGAGATTAAGATGCTTGAATTTTTTATCGACAATATTTTTATTGAATGTGGAGGTCGTGTTTTTCAACAGACAATAGGGATTCCTATGGGAACAAATTGTGCGCCACTTTTAGCTGACCTTTTCCTTTTTTCGTATGAAACAAAGTTTTTACAAGGGCTATTACAACAGAAACAAAAACAACTAGCCCAGACTTTTAATTTCAGCTTCTGATATATAGACGATGTACTTTCTCTTAATAACTCAAGATTTAAAGAAAATTTACATCGCATCTGCCCCAGTGAACTTGAAATTAAAGAGACAACCGATACACCCGATTCTGCTTCATACCTTGACCTTTTGTTATACATTGACGAGCATGGAAATCTAGATTATATGACAAACGTGATGCCTTTGACTTTTCAATTGTGAACTTTTCCTTTCTCTGCAGAAATATACCTACATCCCCAGCATATGGAGTATATATTTCACAATTAATTCGTTACTGTAGAGCGTGCAGTACATCCAGTGATTTTGTGGAAAGAGCAAAAGCATTGTCACAAAAACTGCTGAGTCAGGGATATGTTCAGCCGTTGTTACTTTCGTCCCTTCAGAAATTCTATGGCCGTCACCACGACATCATAGATAGATATGAAATGTCAGTGTCACAAATGAAAACTGACATTTTCAGCTAGATTCGCGTCTTCCCGGATTTGACACTACCGGTTTTGACTTTACCCTGGATTGACCCACTGACAGTGTGACGGGTGCTGTATACAGAGCAGGACATGCTTACCCTTCCGGAGCACCTGATGTCACTGTTTTTTGAGAGTTCACACTCTCAGTGCTTTAGTTTTTTGTGTTGTGTATGTAATGTTCGTGTGTTTTTTGGGCATGTGGTGTCTTTGGTCTCCCGTCTTCTGGTGTTCTTGCTTTTGCCTTGTCTCTGGACTTTGATTTGTGTAATCGTGTGCTTTGTTCCTTCGGTATTCTACTGCCGTTGTTTTTCAATGCATGAAATGCTGAAACTTCCTATAACTTGGTCAAAAATATTTAAAGTGAACATTTTTTTTTATTCATTTCAAATATTGCATCCTTTGCCATTTCATGACCACTATATAATATAAGGTACAAATTCTGTATTTAACACACCTGAAATGTCGTAAAAATCCAAATATATGCAACAATCAATATACTCTGTACAAGACATAATATCATGCAATGGAGCATTCTTTAATGTAAGCAAAATATAGCAAAATGACCTTTTCTGTATTCGATCAAATATCATTTTCCGAAACAATGAACCTTCTTATTATCCTTAGATGAACCCCCGCAAAAAAGATTTTCCTATGTTCGGGCTTTGTCCGAGATGGAGGCCACCTTGGGGCATATTTTCAATATTGAAAATAATATTGATAAAACACATAAAAAGACCTCCCTCCACTGAAGCTGATTAGCAAATTGTAATTGATATTGGCCACTATAATCTTTGATTGGTCCCAAGCAAAAAGGTGTTGTAAGGTCTAGGCTAGATCCAAGTTGTCCGCACACTTTAAACATAGTTTAACATTTGAATCTCTTGGAAAACACATTCGAAAATCTTCTCCTCTGAAACTGCTTGGTCAGTTGGAACCAAACGTGGCCACAATAGTCCTACAAAATATTTGTTTATCAGGTCCGGGTTATATCCAAGACGGTCGCGAGCGGGACCACAGTAAAAATTATTTGACCCTATGGGAAACCACATTAAAAAAATCTTCTTTTCTGAGACTACTTGGCTTTAGATGGTCCCCTATAAAAAAGTGTTTTTTTTAAGGTTCGCGTCTTATCCAAGATAGCCGCCAGCAGTGAAAATAGTTTAACATTGGACAATTTGGAAAAACATATTCAAAGATCTCCTCTAAAATTCTTTGGTCATTTGGAACCAGACTTGGCCACACCAGTCCTAAAAAGTTCCCTGCAAAACAGTTGTTTATCAGGTTTAGACTGTATGCAAGATGGCCGCCAGCTGGAAAAAACTGGAACCTATGGGAAAAAACCGCAAAAATAGTTTTAGATGATTCCATACAAAAACAAGTTTTTCAAGTCCACTCTTTATCCTGGATGCCGAAATAATTTAACATTGAACCTTATTGGGTTCATCTTCTAAGATCGTTCCCACAAAAACTACAAATTCAATGGTATCTTCAGGTGCCCCCCCCCCTGTAAAAAAATCTTTAAAGTTAACACTTTATCTAAAATGACAACCAGTAAGGAAATATAATTCAGCAATGAACCCAACAAATACATGTACCAAAGTCTTGCACTGTTATCGCTGGAAAAATTGAAACCAAACTTTAACTTTGACCCTTTATAAATACTACCGCTGTTTGTATCTAGTAATAGGGCTATTTATTGTGCAGCAAAAATCATTGAAATGTACTACATGTATGTGTTTGTCTATTTATTCACAAAAATACAGCTGAATATTTCTTCTTTTTTCCATTTAATATTAGATCTTGACTTAAAACAGCCATATCATAGAGCAATTTTTACTGCTAACTTAGACACGTACAGATTCATTGTATATATTATTTTGTGTACGTGTGGATTTATCTTTCAATATTTCAGGCCATTGGTAGGATTGGGGGACATAAATATGAACAAGAATGTGCTAGCTTGTTAGTAACAAATTTAGATTCCTCGAATATTGATATGTATAAGGAGTTAGTATTAACAGAAACTGTCCTGAAGGAAAAAGTTAAAGATATTGAGAAAAGTATAAATGACCCAGTACCTCCAAATGAAAGAAGTAAGTCAAAACTTAATCTCAGTAATTCTAGCCTATTTGTATCGTGCATACGTATAGTATTAATTTATACTTATGGTTGACCAAAATCGAAAATGTTCAACATGTACTACGAGCATTTCAATCGTAATTAATGAAATCTCCGTCCTTCTTTTCCTAAATCTCTATGTTTTTTTTCTTTGTATTTTAGTTTAATTTAATTTTTTTAGATGAAATTGTTTTCCATGAAAAAGGGAAAGTGACAAGGACTAACATTTTGTGTAATAATATTCAGAGCTAGAAGTCATACATATTTCAGGAGTGAAAGAAAATATTACAACTGATTGACCGTATTACACATATTGCAACTGATTGAACATATTACGAAATCCATTGTAATTTTGCATTAATGCAAAAACTAAAAAAAATGATAATACATGTAGTAAAATACAAACACTTATGCAAAAAAATGTAATACTGTAAATTACTTGAATAATTACTTCACACGAATTTAATTGATTTTGATTGGTTAACCGTAAGGGTGCTTTTTTGGTATACCACTGCTTTGCTAGGTATACCACCCTTCTATCGATAATACCGCCTGCTCTGATTGTACAGTAATGTCATCGACGTTACTTGAAGTGGTAATACAGTCAAAATGTTCAATATAATAAAACACATGCTGCCTTTAATTTTGGATGGTATCCTAGATAACCATACTTGGGCGATATACTTTCTTCGTGTGGTAATCTGGTATACCATACTGAATTGCAGGCAGCATATAGTTAATATTAACTAAATCAACAACAAATCATGTTGTAGTGATATAAAACACATGCTGGAATAAAAAGTTAAATGAAATCGCCTGTCATTCAAAAAAGCAAATAATGGAAAAACAATCTTTCTCGTCATTTACCCTGAAAAAAAACATACGAGTGTGATCCGATCATATGAGTATACTTCTGTGGTTATGAGTCATGCTCATACAGATTTCGGTCTATGGCCGAGTGTTCTAATTTGATCTGCACTGAAGAGACATAAATTGTTGAAGAAATTGTCATGTGCAGAACCAAAATTAAAAGTAACTTCGGTTTTTTGCTATTTGTTTTAAGGATGTTAGCTGGTCATTTTTATGTATTTCTGTCAGATTTTCGGATTTCTCTGGTTTTATCCATTTAAAAGCTTAATAATGTTTTGCCCGGTGACCCCCTAATTTTATTACATAATTTCATTTTATACACCTTTTAGAGCATTCTGACAAAAATTTTATTCCATTGGTGTATTTTGTCACATTCGTTATTTGATAAACATTCCTCATGTTAAACCTATGAAAAATGCAGAAGAGTTCAGTTTCCCTCCATTTTTTTATGCACTTGTATATCAGTAATTTCATCGGTAGCCTATAAATTTTTTTGAATTAAATTACTTCTTTACAATTTTCTTGCAAAAAATCACATTTAATGGGAATCCTTGTTATTTTAAAATTGACCAGCGAACATCCTTAATCAATACAAAGAGGTGACAGCTGACAAGGTTTTGTGGATAGTTATTTTGACAAGTAAAATATATGAATGATACGTAAATAATTAAGGAAAGCAATATAAAATCGGAAATATCCTTTTCACTTTTGTACTAAATAATAATTGCAAGATGTTTTACTGTTGGATTGAATTTGCTTCAATCATATAATTGGAAAGCATTACTTTTCTTACCATGTTGCCTTAAGGTGTCTCAGTGGTATTTACCGCAATTTTTATCTAATACTTGTTCATTTCAGTTTCATTCATTAAGAAATTTAACAAAATAGTCATCTAAAATGTAAAGAAAGTTCCAAAGTATTTAAAATTTTTATTCCTTATCATTGATTACAAAAAGGTGAGCTGAAGCACATTTGCTTTCAATCCGTTGCTGGATTTACAGAACACAGAAATTATGCAAGGGAGATAATTTGACAAAAGAATGCCATATCGATATTATTAGAGAAATTAACATTTTGCAATCTATCTCCCTTATTCAAACGGTGACCCCTATTTTTTTTCCTGTTATATATACTGAGTGCCAATGAAAACGCAACACTTAATTTTTTAGATTTTTTTTCACATAGATAACAATTTTCAACAAACGTAACTGTCAATTTACTTTATTTTCCGCAAGACTGATTTTTGAAACCACACCAACCGCAATGCATGGCATGAAATGCACAAATATGGGGTTTTGGCGCGAATTTACGCATGATTGATTTTCTTTATTGTCCATTACAAAGGTTAACCTAGTAAAAACATTTTCCCATCTCAAAGTTTTGGAACTGGTTTTCATTTAATCCATGAATGATAGGGGCTTAAAACATTCCCTGGGTTGTCTCTAAAAATGCCTTGTTTAGATCTGTTTTGCTTTCCTTTGGGATTTCAACCAAAGATGAAGATCTGAACTCCCCTCCTTGTACTGGGTACCAAAATTACACAAATGCCCATACAAACAACGGTACATCGCTGGATCTGCTAAATGTTCTACAAAACCTATTTCTAAGCTATTAACATCCATCTTGACAGCCATAAAAGAGGGCCTTCAAAAATATTGTGATACTAGCTTTTCAAGAAGTGGTGTAAATGAAATGTGGATATTAAAAAACTCTAAGGATCTGCTTGACATCTTAAAATCGAGATCATTATCACACTGTAACAGCATTAAAACTTTTGACTTTTCCACGCTTTATACTTCAATTCCCCATGAACAACTGAAATCACGGCTGAAAGATATAATTCATAGATGTTTCTCCCGCAAGAACGGCGAACAAAGATATAAGTATATTGTTATAGGCAGAGAACAAGCATACTTTGTGAAATACGACTCAGAATAACAGAAAAAATATACAGAGGAAGAAGTGATTTAAATGTTAGAGTTTCTGATCGACAATATATTTGTCCAGTTTGGAGTACTTGTTTTTCAACAGACTATCGGAATTCCAATGGGCACAAACTGTGCACCTCTTTTAGCCGATCTATTTCTCCACTCATATGAAGCTGAATTCATCGAAGGGCTTCTTCAAAATAAAGATAAAAAACTGGCCCAGTCCTTTAATTTCAGCTTCCATTATATAGATATTTTATCACTAAACAATCCTCGCTTTGGTGATTTTCTTCATCTTATCTATCCAAAAGAGCTAGAAATTAAGGATACTACAGATACTTCCACATCAGCCTCGTTCCTTGTCCTTCATCTTGAAATTGACAAAAGAGGTAAACTACAAACTAGGCTATATGACAAACGCGTTGACTTCTCTTTTCTAATAGTCAACTTCCCCTTTCTTTGTAGCAACATTCCAAAAGCACCAGCATACGGAGTTTACATCTCCCAACTCATTCGCTACTCAAGGGCCTGTGGTAGATACAGTGACTACCTTGATAGAGCTCGGTTGCTTACAGATAGGCTACTTAAGCAAAGGTATGTTGCCCATAACTTGAGGTCATCACTACAGAAGTTTTACGGTCGACATCACGATCTGGTGGACCGATATGAGCTATCTGTTTCCCATATGACAACAGATCTTTCTCTTTGCCACTAAAGTTTGTCTTTCCTCTACCGGATTTGACTTTACTACCGGAGTTGACATGTTCAACACGGCGGGTGTCTTATAAGAAGCAGGAGATGCTTACTCTTCCGGTGCACCTGATCTCACCCATGGTTTTTATTGGGTCCGTGTTGTTCATTTTTGTATATGTGCGTGTCTTCATTTTCTTTTTTGTGCCGTGATCATGTTATGTCTTCGTTTCTTTGTTTTTCCGACGTTGCCATTGTCCTTGGATTGTTCTTTTCAGACTGACGGTTCGGTTCTCACTTACTTTCCCATTAACAGACATTACTTTAGCGTCTATTTTCTGTGAACCACAACGAATCAGTCAGTTTGTTTTGGAACCTTTTGGGAACATTTCTGCAAATTTTAAAATTTTTTGAGGTTTAGAATTGAAATTCTCAAAGAATCGGTATTTTTTACCCAAAAATTCAGAGCATTCCAATTTTTGACAAATTTCAGCTCGAAACAACCTCTTGACAAAATTGGAATTCAGAATTTGAAGAATGAAACATTTTTTCTTTAATTTTTCGTCTTTGTGATTAAAATGTTCGGACAATTTGGGATTTTTGATTTTGACCGGTTAATCTAAAGTTGATGCTGTGGCAAATTTTCAAGAGTTGACTAAAAATTTTTGGATGCAAAACGTTAAGAAGACACTTAGCTTAATAATTTAGCAGAGAAAAATTCTTTATGTCGACAAAGAAGATTTCTTAGACATAAATATTAGGTGTTGCGTTGGCTCTCATTATATTAACTAGTTAATAATCTCAAAGCACATGCAAAGTATGAACAAAATCTATATACAACATGTTAATATATTTTTAAAGCTATCCTCTCATATAAATATTATTCTTATCATTTCTATTTCAAATCCTTAGATTTTCAATTTCAGTTTTTGCACTTAAATGAACGGTGACCCCCAAATTTTATTTTATATTTTGAACATTAATACAATTATGTTTCCATACAAAAATTTCAGAAAATTCTATAACAGAAAAATAATACCCTTCAGACACATTAAGGGTCTGTCTTGGCTATTGTTATCACTTTTCATTTATTATCTATTGAAAACAAACGTCTACCAAAAAAAGCAGGATATTCTCATTTTCTCAATTTTGGCTTTACTTTTAGATCATATCTGGTTTTTTGTTCTTTATCAGTTTTTAAACATCTTTGAGCTTATGGTCTTCCAAACATTTAGATTTTATCTGCACTGAAGAGACATAAGTTGTCGAAATGCGCATATGCAGAAAGTAAATTCACAGTAACTTCGGTATTTAGTTATTTGTGACCACTGGGTCGATGCCACTGCTGGTGGACTGTTAATCTCCGAGGGTATTCACCAGCCCAGTAGTCAGTACTTCGGTGCTGATCCGAAAGCCGATTATTTTTGGAAACTTACAATATCTAAGTTTTTGTAAATTTTGTTGAGTATCTCCCTCGTGCAAAGCTCTGTCCTTAGCTGATTTTGGCTTTACTTTTAGATCATATTTGGTTTTTTGTTCTCTATCAGTTTTTTAAGATCTTTGAGCTTATGGTCTTCCAAACATTTAGATTTTATCTGCACTGGAGAGACATAAGTTGTCGAAATGTGCGTGTGCAGAAAGTAAATTCACAGTAACTTCGGTATTTAGCTATTTCCAAAGTTATAAACAGATTGAAAACGATTGGGAGTACAGGAATCAATATTTTGAACAATATTTAACGGAACTTTACCTTCTTATTTGTATTAGGACATACATTACTTCTATTAATTTCGTTGTAGTCAATATGAATGTAGTGATACAGCAATGGAAAGATAGAGACAAACTTTTTGTGAACACAAATGTATATAAAGCTTTGATAAAGAGTGTTAAGACTGACCGTGTTGCCATCGTTACCGGAAGTCCCGGTTGTGGTAAATCATATACAGCCCAGCATGCCTTATTGACCCTGAAAAAAGATGGGTATGATGTTATACCAGTGACGTCATCATCAGACATGGTGAGATATTTCTGTGGTAAAAATCGACAAGTGTTTTACATTGATGATTTGTGTGGAAAACATAGTATTTCGAACTATAACATCGAGGAATGGGGACGAAACAAAATCATGTTAAGTTACATATTTAGTTCTCCATTAACAAAGTGTATTTTCACATGTAGATTACAAATTTTAAAAGATCCAAATTTTGTAAATCTAAATCTTTCAAAGGTTAAAGTTTTTAATTTGTCATCTGACTATAAATTAACCCTCAAGGAGAAAAGATCAGTGGGTGAAAAATATCTTCCGAAAGATATTTTAAAATCTCTAGGAGATAAAACGATTTGCTATTCTGAATGTTTTCCTCTACTGTGCTCAATGTACAGTAAATATTCTCATGAATCTACTTTATTTTTTGAAAAACCAAAAACATACTTCGAAACGGAGCTCGATGAACTAAAGAAGGAACCATACAAACTTAAGTATGCATGTATAGCTTTGTGCGTCATGTTTAATGATAAGGTATTCAAAAGCATATTTAAACATTTAAGTGATGTCTCAATTACTGAAAGAGTAAAAGTTTCGCTGGAGGAATGTGAAGTAATTCCGTGCGCGCCCAGAAAGACAATTTTGTCTCAATTTCATTCAATGGTAGGAACATATTTCAAGGAAAGTGAAACAGGATTCACAAGTATTCATGATTATATGTTTGATATTTATTGTAGTCATGTTGGTAAATTCATGTTACAGTGTATTGTAGAACATGCTGATAGTAAATTGATAAGTGATCGGGCCGTGTTAGAATCCGTAGTTACAGACAACCATCAGTTTACTTTTGTTATTCCAAAGACAATTGAAATCATATTTTTCAAACGAATAGTGGAAGACTTAAAAAATAACAAAATTTGGGATGTTTTTTCCAGTCGTCAAATGAAATTTGCAGAATATCGCTCAAAAATTGCCACTTTTTTGCACCGCCATCATCAAATATTAAATAACACGGATGAAAATGGTATGTCTGGTCTATATGTGTCTTCACAAAATGGATACATTGACATTGTTGATATACTTTGTATCAATGGAGGGAACATTAATAAGTGCACTAAGGATGGTTGTACACCATTGTTTGCAGCCGCATTTTATGGACATAAGCCCTGCGTTGATATGCTACTTTACAGAGGAGCTGAAGTCAACGCCAGTAATATTGAAGATTTTACACCACTCTATGTTGCAACACAGGAAGGACACACCGACATTGTTGATTTGATATGTTTAAAAGGAGGAAATGTTTATCAATGTGCAAAGAGAGGATGTTCCCCATTGCATATGGCGTCAGGAAAAGGGCACAGTGACATTGTTGCTCTGTTATGCAACAAAGGGGCAAATGTAAACCAGTGTACACAAGAGGGAAAGGCACCTCTACATGCAGCAGCCCAGGAGGGATATATCAACATACTTCATCTCCTGTGTATTAAAGGAGGGGATGTGAATAAAAGTGATAATAACGGGTATACACCACTGCATATTGCCTCAATTTATGGGCACAAAGCCTGTGTTGATGTTTTGATTAAAAGAGGAGCTGATGTCAATTTATGTAATACCAATGGAGAATCACCATTATATAGGGCAGCACAAGAAGGTCATGCAGACGTTGTTGATTTGTTATGTAGGGAAGGAGGAAACGTAAATCAGCGCTGTAGAGATGAATGCACACCGTTGCATATTGCTTCATTTTGTGGTGAAACAAAATGTGTTGAGATGTTAATCAAGAGAGGGGCTAATGTAAATGCATTTAATAATAATGGGGCAACATCTCTATATAGAGCATCACAAGAAGGATATATCGACATTGTCGAATTGTTATGTAATAAAGGAGGTAATATAAATCAGGTTAAAAATGATGGACAAACTCCTTTGTTTATTGCTTCTTGTAAAGGACATAGCAACATTGTTGAGCTGTTATGTAATAGAGGAGGAAATATTAACCAGTGCTGCATAGCTGGACGTTCACCATTGTATATTGCCTTAGTTTTTGGACGTAAAAAATGTGTTGATGTATTAATTAACAGAGGAGCTGTTGTCAAACCATGAAATTAGAAGCGATAAGCGAAATTTTGGTCCAGTAAAAAGGGAGGAAATAGGTAAAAATGTTAGATAACTAGCATGCATTATGTAGAAATTTAAGCCATAATTCATGGGAGCTTGAATATATACTGATTTTACCAGGGGTTGGCCCTTTATGCCAAATGTTTCACCCTGTGTTTTATGAATTATTTCGGTTCTAATAAGACAGAAAAATGTAATTTTTTTAAGTGAAACATTCTTAGGTAAAGACAAATAATGACCATTCTGCTAAGTGAACATACAGAAATAAACAGAAATATTAAAAAAAAAACCCGCAAAATTAAGTATTTATTTGATGTGGACATGGTAAAAGTCAACTATACAAAGCAAGAAAGTATAAAAGTCACCATTTCTACAGGTGCATTTACTCATTTTAAACTTCACATTTACTTGTGGGTGATTTTTCAACAACACAAATATATAACAATTTTATCACGGGTGTGAACATAAAGCGTTTTAGTCACGTCATATTAGAATCTTCAATAACACAATTCAAATCTAATTTAAAGCCGGAACAACATTTTGACATAAAATAACAAGCAAGCGTATTCAATGTGTTCACACGAACAAGAATGTAAATTACTATATATAAAACATCACAGTGAGCCTTCGAGGAAATAATTGGAAGCATCTCCAAAAAATGATTAACTTGATTTTGTTTATTCTGGGAGGATAAGTTGTTATTTGTAAATGCAGATTATCCAAGTTGCAAAATACAGAAAATTTTGTTTTGTTGTACACGTGTTTCAAAGAGTAACTTCTTATTAGTAACATTAGAATCAAATTATATTAAAAGCCATAATCCGAATATAATAAATACAGATTAATACATGGGCATTTCCATATTGGCCTGGTTATCATCCCGAGACACCCATATTGGCCCGAGACGAAGTCGAGGGACAATATGGGTCGAGGTATGATAATCAGGCCAATATGGAAATGCACGTGTATTAAACTTTTTATAACATACTTCCGACGTTTAGAAACGCCAGGCCAATATGGACCGGAAGTCGTTTATTTGCCCAGGCCAATATGGACCGGAAGTCGTTTATTTGCCCAGGCCAATATGGACCGGAAGTCGTTAATTTTGTTTCCGATGTACGAGAAGCATAAAATTACCTGCTATTTTCCTGGTATGTGAAAATATGGACCGTTTACTCCCGGTCATATTGATCATGCAAAAACGCTTTTATTTCTACTAAGTATGTAATAAAAAGAAGTACTAATTTCCAAAAAATACAAAAGCAGGAGGCCTATTCAAGGACATATGCCAAGTGCAATACACGGAATGAGACCTCAGTATTTTTTATGGGTTACATGTAAAATTTTGATAAACAAAAACGTAAATTCATATTAAACGAAAGGTAAAATTTTCATGTCGGACAAACTGACAACTGGGTTGGTGAATAGCATTTGGGACCTATTGACATCCAGAGGTGGTATCGACCAAATGGTTTCAAAACACAAAAAAATACCTCATGGAAATTTCGTTATGCTGTACACGTGTATCAAGGAGTAACCTCTCATCAGCGGCATTTGAAATCAATTAATATGGAAAGTAATAGTTCAAAAAGTAGTAAGAAAGAGATACTCATTACAACAAATATCGGAATAGAGGATCATGCAGTAAAATATGCATCGATTTATCCCTTTCATGTCGATTTAATATCATGCAACTTGGTGATGTCCGTTGACTAAGATAACAAGCATGCTTTCATACATTCGTTGGTTTATCATTGTATTTTAACCTGATAACCTCTCTTTTGTGTATCAAATGATTGCTTTTATATCTGTTTCTCAAGTAATTATTTTATGCTTTTCCCTCATGCAAAGCTCTATCTTTAGCTGATTTTGGCTCTACATTTAGATCATATTGGTTATTCGTTCTCATTCAGTTTTTAAACATCTTTGAGTTTATGGTTTTCCAAACGTTTAGATTTTATCTGCACTGAAGAGACATAAGTTGTGGAAATGCGCATATTCAGAATTTAAATTCACAGTATCATTGGTATTTAGTAATTTCAAATCAAATGTATGTGTTATTCCTATTCAAATGACAACTACAAACCTTACTGTCAAATTCTTGCTATATACCTTTTGCGATAAATTGTCATTAATTTTTTGTTAAGTATAAGTTATTGCTACTCATTGCTTCCTTGATGGCATGTGTAATGTATATCAAATTATTGCATGTATTATTTTTGTTTTATTGCGATATACTATTCTCGGTGTTTTGTGTATCAAATGACATAAAATGACTTCTTGCTTGTTATTTCGGAGAATTTTTTCTCCTTTACGTATAAATGAATGCATTCATAATGTGAATATTAAATGGGTGCTTTTTTCTTTAGTTGATTGACTGCCTTCATGCTAAGCATATTGTTTGTGATTATTGCTTTTATACTTTGCAAATTATATAAAAGTACTTTTACCTTGTAAATCATTTATTTGTTAACCTTTATACTATATAATTTCTTTTATTATTCATAGATTAAGCTATCTTGCATGTCACCGTGTATCATCCGTACACAGGATATACAAATGTAGGTACCAGGACTGGTTTTCATTTAAATTTCAATGAAATCTACCATAAGTGTACGGGGGTACCAGTGTATACCAGTGTATAGCTACTTAGTAGCTATAAACTAGATCCACGTACACTTATAGTAACCGCTATTGAAATTTTAACGAAAACCAGTCTTTGTACTTACATCCTGTGTACGGATGATACACGATGAATTTATTACTACTAGATCGGCGGTTCTGCTGATCGATTTTTAGTCTCCCAAGGTATCAGAAGTCCAGTCGCTAAGGGAATTTGCCACTTTTCTGATATATTGTTGTTGTTTATGTTGCTTACAGTGAGGTCTCCCTAGCTATCACCAGTTAGTCGCCCAGGTACTTTGTCAATTATTGTTGTTGTTTATGATGTCAAAAATGCAGTTAACAGGCGACGCGCAGCGGAGCTTGTAAATGGACATTTTTTGTATCGTCAAATCAAGACTGATGCCCGGACTTAAAATAATGTACTGATTTAAATATTTTAATGCAATCAAATAATTTCGTGTATATTTAGCTCACCTGGCTATGCCAGGGTGAACTTTTGCCCTCACTTGGCGTCCTTCCTCTTCTCAGAAACAACCAATCCAATTATGACCAAACTTAGTCACAATGTCCTTTGATGGTCCTTCAAAAAAAGGTATCCGACAGGTCCATAACTTATCCAAATTGGCTGCAAACAGGGATCATAGTTTTAACATTGGAACCTATGGAAAAACATTCAGAGATCTAATTCTCAGAAACTACTAGTCAAATTATAACCAAACTTAGTCACAATGGTCCCTTGCATAAGGTATTCGACAGGTTGGTACCTCATCCAAGATGGCTGCCAGCGGGGAACATAGTTTTAACATTGAACCCTATTGAAAAACATTGAAAGATCCAATTCTCAGAAACTACCAGTCCAATTATAACCAAACTTAGTCACAATGGTCCCTAGTTGGTCCCTTACAATAAAAGTATTCGCCAGGTGGGTACCTCATCCAAGATGGTCACCAGAGGAGAACATAGTTTAAAAACTGGACACTATGGAAAAGAGCTTCAAAGATTTTCATCTCTATAACTACTAGTCCGTTTAAAACCATAATTTGTCACAATGGTCCTTATATGGTCCTTTCCAAAAAAGTATCCAGCACGTCGGAACCTCATCCAGAAGGTCGCCAGTGAAAAAGATATTCAAAGATCTTCAGCGACTACCAATCCAATTATAACCAATCTTAGTCACAATTGTTCTTAGAAGGTCCCTTCTGAAAAGGCATTGGGCAGGTGCGTACCTGATACAAGATGGCCACCAGCAAGAACATAGTTTTAACATTGGACTCTATTGAAAAGACATTCAAAGATCTTCTCTGACACTACTGGTCCAATCAGTACCATCTTAGTCACAATGGTCCTAAGATGGTCCCTTCCAAAAAGGAATCCGGCAGGTCCGTACCACGTCCAAGATGGCCACAGTCTATCCATCTGTCTGTCGTAGGCTTTTGCTTCAAAGATCTTCTCCTCTGAAACCACTGAGCCAATTGGAACAAGACTTGATCCCAATAGTCCTTAATAGCTCCCCTTTTGGCTCTAATTGCTATGCCAGGGTGAGCTTTTGCCATCACATGGCGTCCGTCGTCCGTAGTAAACTTTACATTTAAAGACCTTCTCCTCTGAAACCACTGACCCAATTGGAAAAAAAAACTTTGGTCCTTGGGTGGTCTCATTTCAAAAATTGTATCGGGCAGGTCTGTTCTTCGTCCAAGATGGCCGCCAGCGGGGAACATAGTTTTTACATTGGACCCTAAGGTAAATACATTCAAAGACAGAAACTACTACTCTAATTTTAACTTTACATTGGACCCTAAGGAAGATACATTCAAAGACAGAAACTACTACTCCAATTTTAACCCAACTTAGTCACAATGATCCTTAGATGGTCTCTTCCAAAACTGGTATCCGACAGGTCCGTAACTATCAAAGATGGGCGCCAGTGGGAACATGGTTTTTACATTGGACCTTGTGGAAAAAAACATTTAAAAATCGTCTCAGAAACTATAAGTANGAGTGCCTTTGTTCTGAATGTTGTAGTTTCTGGTTCTGTGCTTTGTGTCTGTCTGGCGTCATTGTTTTTGTGTCTAACGTCATTGTTTTCTGTGTTCTCGTTTCTGCCCTGTCTTTGGACTTCGATTTTTGTGAATATCACCCCTTTGTTCCTTTGGTATTCTACTGCCGTTGTTCCAAACAAAGCCACAAGTGTCGTTAGATGGTCCCGTCCAAAAGAGGTATCCGCCGGGCCCGTACCTTATCCAAGATGGCTGCCAGCTGGGAACATAGTTTTATCATTGGACCCTACGGAAAAGACATTCAGATTTTCTCAGAAAATACCAGTCCAATTATAACCAAACTTAGTCAAAACGGTCCTTAGATGGTCCCTTCCAGAAAAGGTACTCGACAGTTCTGTACCTATCTAAGATAGCAGCCAGTGGTTAACATAGTTTTAACTTTGGACCTTATGGAAAATACATTTACAAAATTTAATCTTCTTCTCAGAAAGAACAAGTACAATAAATTAAACTTAGCCACAATGGTCGTAAGACGGTCAAAAAAGATATCTGGTAGGTCCGTACCTCATCCAAGATGGCCGCCAGCGGGGAACATAGTTCTAACATTGGACCCTATTGAAAAAGACATTCAAAGATCATTTTTCAGAAAATACCAGTCCAATTATAATCAAACTTAGTCACAATGGGACTTTAAAAAAAGGGTATCCGGTAGGTCCGTACCTCTTCCGAGAGGGCCGCTAGCGGGGAATATATAGTTTTAACATTGAACCCTTTGGAAAAGGGTTCACAGAAATTCTTTTCAGAAACTACATCAAAACTTAACCACAATGGTGATTAGATATTCCCTTCCAAAAAAGTATCAGGCAGGTCCGTACCTCATCAAAGTTGGCTGCCTGCGGAAAACATAGTTTTAACATTGGACCGTATGGAAAAATCATTCAAAAATTTTCTTCTAATGAACTACCAGTCCCAATTAGAACCATACTTAGTCAAGATGATCCTCTGATGGTCCCTTAAATGAAAGGCATCGGATAGGTCCGTACCTCATCAAGGATGGCTGCCAGCGGGAGCATAGTTTTAACATCGAACCCTATGGAAAAGACATTCAAAGATCTTCTTCTCAGAAACTACTAGTCCAATTAGAACCAAACTTAGTCACAGTGGTCCTTAGATAGTCCAACCAAAAAAGTAAACCGGGAAATTTTCGCGGCAGTTTTATTTTCACTATTTTCGGAATTCGAATGGAAGCGCGAATTGAAAACTGCGCGAACTAAAATCCTATCAATTTACAACGAAATAAAGACGGCGCCAAAATTTCCCGGTTTACAGTATTTGGCAGATCCGTACGTCACTCCAGATGGCTTCCAGTTGGGAACATAGTTTTTTACATTTGACCTATTATTTCATGGGGAACCCCTGTCCAATTTTTTATTTGCATTGTGGTCTAGTAAGTGTTGTAACGGAAGGTGGAGCTCTCAGTTGCCATGGAAACTAGACCAGAAAACTGAAATTCTAGAAGAAAAAAAATATTCTGCTTGATATTTTATTTTTAAAATATGCAATATGTATACTAGATAACAAGGGGAACCCTTTGAAAGTTTTAATTTCAGGAATATGTATAACCTTGATTATAAGGGGAACCCCTGCCCAATTTTGTTTTGAATGGTGTTCTGTTATGGCTTGTAATGGACGTAGGAGCTTTCGGCTGCCATGGAAACCAAACAAGAAGACTAATGAAAAAAGGTATTCTGCTTAATTTCATGTTTTGTTTTCAGAAATATATAAAAACAAATTAATAAGGAGAACCCTTGTCCAAATATTTTGGAAGGGGGCTGGTAATGTTTCGGCAATAATTAATACCTATATCACAAGGGAAACCCCTGCCCAAATTATTTCGTCTGAAGTGGATCGATCCTTTCTGAAACAACTTAGAACACAATGGTGCTTTGATGGTACCTTCCAATTAAGGTATCAAGGAGGACCACACGTCATCCAATATGGCTGCCATGGGTTCCATTAAAAGAATTAAGTCTTTGTATTTGGCATGTCTTCATCCTACTTAAGGTAGCCTCAAGCAGAGAAATAGTTTAACATTGAATTCTATTGGAAATGCCTTTTATCTTTTATCATTCATGGTCCGATGAGTGATACCGTATTTATTTTGACGTCAAAATTTCACTCTCTGTTTAAATCATGAATTCTTTGAAACTACAGTTCAGAAAATTACACTGAAATAAACATGTAAACGTCACAAGATTCTTAGTTTATCAGTGAAAGTTTCATTGAAATCGGATAAGAATGGACTTCACACTAATTTGTTTTGAGAAAAATGCAGATCTACATGAAATATATAGTAAAAAAATCTTATGCCCACACTTTTGGCCACTGATTGTATATAATTGCTACACATGAACTGATTATATTATCGATAGCATGAATATAACATCAGTATTACTTCCTTGTTGACGAATCAGATTATTTATATTCATCTGTGTAAAAAATGACTTGAATTTTTAATCCTTTTGGCATTTTTTAAAAAAAAATTTTAAAAAATTTTTAATTTTTATCGTTAATTTCTTGGCTTAAAATGATTTTGTAATTTAACCCTACACGTGTCACTATGTCTATTATTTACATATCCTGGTTTGTAAATATGTGAATAAAGTATATAGTGTAACATCCCTAATGAGCTGAATTAGTTGAGTAACGTCTAAAGATTAAAATTTGTCAGTCTGCAATAAGCTTGCCAAAAACTAGTATCGGTTATTCTAGAATATTTTTTGAAATATAATTTCTCGAGTTGAAAAAATTTTCAAACATTAGTCTTAATGAAAAAAAAATTAAAGCAAAAAAATGAAAAGTTGAATTTAAATGCAAAAAAAAAATGAAAAATACAAATTTAAATTTCATAAGCCGACCATTAAACTGTGTAAACATGAAAGGAAGAAAGACTATTAAGAATCTACTGCTATAAATGCGCCAACCTATTTGATTAAATACATCGGCAAACGAATATGGAAGCAAAATGATGATAGGGGAATTCCAAAATCAAAGTTCCAACATCACGGCAATTCATGTCCAACACAAATTGAGACAGCATGACAAAGACAAAACACGTAAACAAAAATTAACAAGAACTTCAGAAAACTAAAGCGCTAACAGTGTGAACCCCTACAAAAACTGAGGTATCACCATGTGCTCCGGGAGGGTAAGCATGATCTGCTCCACGCGTGGCACTCGTCAAACTGCCAGTGAAAAGTCGTTGTTTGTCACTCCGTTAATAAACTCTGGATCTACCCAAAGATATCATTCTCATCTGTGAAATAGAAACATTGTAACGGTCTGTTAAATCATGGTGATGACCATAAAACCTTTGTAGTGACAATTTCAACAGTGACTGAGCATACCCTTAATGCATTTTTTGCTTCTTATAAGACACTTCTCGTGTTGAACATGTTAACTCCGATAGAGGAAAAACAAACTTTAGTTGTAAAGTGGAAGATCTGTTGTCATCTGGATGGTGATGTCGACCGTAAAACTTTTGTAGTGATGAATTTACGTTTTTTGGTAACGTACTCTTGATTAAGTAGTTTATTTGCTAGCAAATGAGCTCTATCAAGGAAGTCACTGTTTCGAAAATAAAATGTTTTTACACAGTTGCAGTGGTTGAGTTCAGTTATAGGTACATATTCTAATAAGTCTTTTGAGTTTTTCAGAATCCACATCTGATTCACTCCACTTAATGAGTATACTCTATCAATATATATCTTTAGGCCATCTTTAACTGCAGTAAGTAATGAAGTTAGAAACTTAGAAAGGGGTTTTGTTGTGATTGATTGTGTTAATAATTAATCACTTTGGGGAATGGAAAGGGGCGAGGAATTTAGCCTTGTAGCCGATCACCTACAGACCACTCAAAAAGAGCTTGCTTCAAGGGTTCTTTAACGTGCCGGAAGTGTGGCATTTCTACCAACACGTGTACCTGAGTTAACATCCCATCCGAAAGATGGGTTGTGTATTTATTAATCCCGCACAACCACGGAATGGTTCCTATTTCTATGTCCCGGGGTTCCCTCGGTGTAAGCCCCGTTTCGGAGGGGTTATACCCCGCAAGCCGGAGATACTAGGTCCTATTTCTATATCCCGGGGTTCCCTCGGGGTCCTCTGTTAGGAAGACTCAAACTCCAACCTCCAAGTTGAGTGGTCCGTAGGTGATCGGATACAAGGCTAAATTCCCCGCTCCTTTCGATTACACCCTACTTTTCCAGTGGCAGTCAGAAAACCCGTCCCATGGCCCTTTCCATACCCCAAAGTGATTATTTATTAACAAACTTGTTCTCGTCTTGATATAGCTGAAATATTGCTGAGTAAACGTTAAACAATATTCAATCAATCAATCAATCAATAATCAGATTTCGATGGGATATTTTCTTAAGACTTTTTTTTATGTAAGCTTATGGTTGTATGTCAATAGATGTGGCTTATCTCTTACCTTTTCCAAATTACAAGCATTCAAAGAGGCCGAAATTGCAACTATTTGAAATATGTTAAAATCGTTATTTTTAAACGGATTTCGATTGGATTTTTATGCCCCGCCTACGATAGTAGGGGGGCATATAGTGTTCGGGTGTGTCCGTCTGTCCGTCCAAAGCCAGGTTTACCCTCAGGATGAAGTTTTTTTTCCTGTGAAGGATGTAGGCTACTATCATGAATTTTCGTATAAATACACATTAGGGTATAATTAAACAAACATCATAAAAAAATTTATTCTCGGCTACCAACTTCATGCTTCACTGATCATGGAAAAAAGGGGGATAGTATGAGGTTTACCCTTAGGTTGAAGTTTTTTTTCGGTGAAGGATGTATGCTATTATCATGAAACTTTGTATAAATACACATTAGGGTATAATTAAACAAAAATCATAAAAAATTTTTGTCCCGGCTACCAACTTCATGCTTCACTGATCATGGAACAAAAAGGATAGTATGAGGTTTACCCTTAGGTTGAAGTTTTTTTTCTGTGAAGGATGTATGCTATTATCATGAAACTTTGTATAAATATACATTAGGGTATAATCAAACAAAAATCATAATAAAATTTCATCCCGGCTACCAACTTCATGCTTCACTGATCATTTAAAAAATGGGGTAGTATGAGGTTTACCCTTAGGTTGAAGTTTTTTTCCTGTGAAGGATATATGCTATTATCATGAAACTTTGTATAAATACACATTAGGGTATATTTATACAAAAATCATAATAAAATTTAATCCTGGCTACCAACTTCATGCTTCACTGCTCATTGAAAAAAGGGGGTAGTTTGAGGCTTACCCTTAGGTTGAAGTTTTTTTTCTGTGGAGGATGTATACTATTATCATGAAACTTTGTATAAATACACATTAGGGTAAAATTAAACAAAAATCATTATACAAATTTATCCTCGCTACCAATTTTATGCTTCACTGATCTTGGATAAAAAAAAGGGGGGGGGTAGTATGAGCTTTACCCTTAGGTTGAATTTTTTTTTCTGTGAAGGATGTATGCTATTATCGTGAAACTTCATATAAATATACATTAGGGTATGAATAAAAAAAAATATAACAAATATTTACCCATGCCACCAACTTCATGCTTCACTGATCATGAAATATGGCATTGCTCGAAATAGGTGTGAGGCGGGGCATTGTGTCCGTTAGACACATATTCTTGTTTTCTTTGGATTCATCTTGATGTAAGCCGCCAATAGAATATCAACGGATTTAGCATTACTCTCACACTTTCCAAGCTTTCAGGGATGAAAAGGGCTAATGTGTATGTTCTTCAGTTTTCTCTAGCTAATTACCATGCCAAGCTCCTTATTGTGTCGACCTAGTTATGGTTTCAAGCTCTTAACTGTGTCGTAATTCACTTTAAACGTAATTCAAGGCAAAGTTACAGCAAAATACAGTTTAAACTATCCCAGATAAAACAATTAGTGCAAGAATCAATTGTTGATTGAAACAATTTTGAATTTATTGTGTATTTAAAATAAGCTGTTTGTCATAAATGTAAGATTGCAAAATATTAAAAAGAAATAGACAAAGTGAATGGAAAAGATAGATGCCAGACAAATGAGACAGGTCGTGACCAGGAACATAAAATTGAAAAAAAGAAGACGCCTTATTTAATTTATCAAAAAAAAAGCTCATCGTTACATGTACTCGCAGATATGTTATGATCTTGTTTAGCCATTTTAATCTTATCACGATCTTGACAAAATTGCGTTCAGCCTGTCAAGACTGTGGTAAGATCAAAATGGCCAAACAAGATCATAACATATCTGCCAGAGATGGTATCGATCAACGAACTTATAAAGGTAAGCATGACACTAGCGCCCTGTTAATTTCACGAATCGCCCTTCTAAAAATATTTCTAAATGACAATTTTTTTTGGTATGTAAAATACGTGCTACCTTATCATGGATATGTACTAGTTTACTGTATCATCTGAATTTATGGTGACGCGAAAGTGATGCTTCAACTGGGATATGAAAATGCACGAATATGTGCAGTATATTTTAGTTAAAAACCATTATTTTCATTTGTTAGAGACACATCAGAATTTTTTGTAGTGACTTTAGTTACCAATTTCCAAGACAGATAAAGTTTTTTTCTAGCTAAAATATCAACTATAGAATGACAAAACATATAGAAAAAAAACAATTTTTTTGGATATGTTATGATCTGTGTAAATGTAGGTTTTTAAAAATATTGAAAAACTGACTAACTAGAATACTTCCGGAGTCTTCCTAGAATACATGCTTTTCACTGTAATACGATCGTCATGCAAACTAAACATTATCATGAATGAGGAATATAATCTATTAGAAATTTACCACACAAAGATTAGTTACTGTTCTACCTTGTGCAAGGTTGGCAAAAAGGCGGACAATACTAGTATTGTCCGGGGCAGTGGACAATACTGGTAAATACCGGACAATACTGGACAATACTGGACGATACTGGACAATTGAAATAAAAGACAGTCTTACTATTTTGAACCTATACACCTATTGATAACCTTGTCAGACAAGTGTGGGGGATGGCTACATATTGCTAAGTAGGTTAAAAGTTTGTACATAATCATAATGTTAGTAAATGTATCATAAAGTTGTATGTTCTAATTCTACTTAAAGGCAATAGCCATAGTGGTAAATACTGGCCAAATGAAATAAATTTGTGCATATTGATACTGGTTGATACAATTAATATGTTTCAAATTAATTTTATTCATTTCTTTATCTAATAAGATGTCATTAATGAGTCACAGAGTTGTTAGATTTACCTGTTCTATATACCAATATGATACCCTTAATTAGTTAGCAAACAGGTGGCTGTGTGGCAATTATAATTTATAGCTGTCAAAATATATGGTATTTGTGGTGTTTATTTAAGGGATTAATTATGGTAAAATGGACAGGAAACCCATTTAAGTAGTAAAAGACAATAAACAGTTTGCAGTCTGTCCAGTTTGTACATTGTAAAAGATAAAAAAAAACAATAATTAAAAGAAAATAAAGTCAGGTACAATGTATATAATCGTCCAATACTGTCCACTTGAGGAGTATTGTCCAGGGCAGTATTTAATGGTAGAAAACAAAACACAAATTTAAAGAAATTAAAGTCAGATACAATGTAATATTATAAATATAACAAAAAAATTTACTACTGACCACTTAGAATTTGTTTTGACCACTTAAACTTTGTATTGTCCAGCAATTGACCATTGAAAATTTCAATCGTCTAGTATTGTCCACTTGAGGAGTATTGTCCAGGGTGGTATTTACCGGTAAATTCCACCGGTAAATACCGGGGGTGTTTTTTCCGTCCAACCTTGGAACAATGTCATTCCTACTACTGTTTATTGTTATTATGGTCTGTAGGTTTTGTTATACACAGAAAATTGATGGAAGCAAAAGTATGTATTTATTAATTCATGTTTTATTTTCATTCTCTTTGAAAGTGAAAACATGCAAACATGCAAAATTTTCAATATATTTCAATTGACAAAATCCATCGGAGTGTTAATGCATATTTATTTTTTACTGGTTTGAAGTTGAATGTAATGTTTTTAAATATCGTCAGGAATTAATACAGAAATAAAAATTATAATTAAATTTTCTTTTCCATTCTTAATCTGATTACTGTTTATTTTAGGCATCTGTTTCCATGGAAAAGCTGCTGATGAAATTCTAAAACTCATATTAGAAAGGAAAGACTGTAAAGGTATTTTTACAGTGTCGTAAAGAAAACTCTATTCTAGAAAGAAATGCGTAAAAATATTAAAATATAAACATCAATGAATCAATATATAAATAAATGAAAATGTCTGAATAGAAATTCGGTAAATAAACTGTGTAAATATTTCGTACCGCAGATGCATCTTTTAGTTTTATTAAAATTTTAAACTATAAATTTTGAACTTTTCGAAAGGACCTCTCAGAACGATTGTGCTACTTTCGAAAGACAGGTTTTCCAAAAGACGATCAGAATACCAATGGGTACTATTTGTGTGCCGCTTCTGGAAGATTTATTTTAATATTCGTATGAAGCCAGTTCATACAAAGGATAGTTTAGAAAAAAAGACAAAAATCTAATCAGATCTTTTAATTTAAGTTGCCGTTACATACATGGTATTTCTTCCTTAAACAATTATTGATTTAAGAATTACCTTCATGTCATCTTCCCCACATGAAGTGAATATCAATGTGGTACTGTACGTGATCCTTATATTGCATGTATTCTGTGAATATAAGACATTTTATTTTTGATACGGATTTTATCAGGGCCAGTATCAAGTGAGCCCGTTATGGTGATTGATGCAATACGCCGTGATAAAGTCTGCATCAAAAACAATATGTTCTATATTTCTTTTATCGGTTATTCACAAAGAACTACAAATGTATATAATAAATTGATATCGGCTGAATTTTCTATTTTGCACTATTAATCTTTTGTTTATTGGAATAATTCATGTGTATTCTTCATTCAAAGTATACACGTATGAACACAAACAAATAGTGTCAAAACATGACGTCAGTATTGCAACCCACACGTGTACGCATTCACAGTGACCCGATAATTTCGTGATGTCCAGTTCGGTGAAACTGAGAATATCAGTCTCTGTAGATCAAAGGAAATTCATACAAATTAACGATAAATTAGTTGTTTGCTGTATGATAAGTTTGTCTAAACATGTATATTTGTCTGAATCAGTGTTGCGTTGTGAAACATCTCCAACTGAAATTCATGCAATGGCAAATTAGGAGTAATATCAATCATTATCCTTTAATATGATCAATCACATCATAAAATTAAATGGTTTAGATAAATGCAAAAGCCGTATTGATTGTCGAGTCAAAGACAAAACTGGTTGCAAAAAGAGACGTCCAATTGATTTTGGAGATATTGACAAGGACAAAAGGAGAGTTGTATACACAGTGTATCCTAAAGGGTTCAAAGAGGGCTTTGATGTCTACTGTGATATGGAAACTGACAACGGTGGATGGACAGTGCGTTATTTTTATATCAAAAATAAAAGAAAACAAATAATTTCTCAACTCAATAAAAAATGGGGGTATAATTAAATTGACGTTATTTCTGTCAACTAATAACAAAATACCAAAATTACTGTTAATTTATTTTCTGCATATGCGCAATTCGATAACTTATGTCTCATCAGTGCAGATCAAACCAAAATATTTCGAAGTCCATTAACCGAATGAATGTACAACAGAACTACCTTACAAATGCATCTATACTTATCAATAAGTTGACAGGTTACAGATGTCATAGTTGTTAATAGTAAATTGAATAACAAAATATCGAAGTTACTGTTAATTTAGTTTCTTCATGTGCGCATTTCGACATTTTATGTCTCTCCAGGTCAGATAAAATAAGAATTGAAGATATGAACATGTGGTGCTGTAGTCTTTTATAAGGACATTTATCCTCCTTGTTTTTGAGGAAATATTATTAAAACATACCTGAAACTATCTATTAAAATCAGCTGTTTTAAAATGTCCTTAAGATTTTACACGAATTTAGGCCTCATACTGATACTGTGGGTTTGTTTAGAAATTAATGAGGAATCTTTACGAATCTCTCTGAGAAGTTTGAACGTAAACACTCCCTAACCCATCCTTTTCCACATTTAATACGTTCTGACTCATTTCTAAATCAAGATAGTGATGCTGTTGTTAAAAGTAAAGATGTATTGGGCTTTATTAATACGTCTTTTTTTAATATTTGGAGACGGATAAAAGACAAGGGATTGCAACATTGCTTACTTCCCATATATGTGTGGAGACTTTGTCTCATGTGCATTTCTCCATACCCCTTCATTGTTCATGTCTGGGTGCGCAAAATCGGTGTAGCAATACCGCTGGGTTTTAATGCTGCCGATACGAAGTCTGGCTGTCCTGATTTCATAAACTTGCTTTTTTTTCTTTTTTGGTTTGTTTGTTTGTTTTGTTTTTGGTCGATTTGTTTTGTTTTACCAGTGTGTATGTTGTTGCGTTCTTTCGGTCGTTGTGTCCAATTATTACAATTCTCAGGTTTAGGGGTGTTTTCTATTGTCTTTTTGTTTTGTAAATATGTTTAAGCATTCTCTCCTTTATCTACCTACTCAGGACACTAAAAACAACAGGCACTGTTCTATATTGAGTTCAAAAAGATAGCAGATTGTCTAATTTTTGGGGTATTTTGCCTGGAATCAAACTTTTATTTTCGGCTTAGATATTTTCACGAATAAGAATTTAAGGTGTTTCCCTCCCCTGAAAAGATCATAAAGTATTTTTGTTATTAATTGTCATCAGTTTTATCATTTATACTATTCCGTAAAGCTTCCGGACGGAAAAACATTACGCAGTAGGTGAAACAGAAAATCTCCAACAGATGAAATCTATTTTTTGTAACCGAGTTCCCTGCGACTTGTCAAGATTGTGAGCTGATAAAGTGTAGAGGGAAAATATTCCTATGTTTTTTTCGGAACTTCGTTGAATTTGACCTGAAACCTTGTAGTATTAGTTTCGAGTAATTGCCCTTTGATATGAAGTTTCTGTTACAGTTTTTTTTTCTCGGAAATCATAAGTCTAGAGAAATCTGACCTTGACCATTGTTCGTGGATGATATATAGTGTATTAACGATGAAAAGATTATCTATTAATGTCAAATTAAAGGTCACCGTCGATCGTTGTCGGTGACATTAGACCTTGTTGGCAGACAAAGTCGGAAACTGTAATAAATAGCTGATGAAGAACATTAACAAAAATGTTTAACATACCACGGGTAACATTTGTTTCATTTGGACAGAGGCTCTACAACTATTCCAAGAATTTAATTGCTTGACGCGTTTCCAAAAGTGTTTTTAGATATAGCTTTTCTGGTATAGTATTACTACATATAATTATAGGCCTCAAACTAACTTCAAGGTGAAGAACAAT
>MJUU01060213.1:164531-189273 GCA_002080025.1 Modiolus philippinarum
CAAAAATGTTTAACATACCACGGGTAACATTTGTTTCATTTGGACAGAGGCTCTACAACTTTTCCAAGAATTTAATTGCTTGACGTGTTTCCAAAAGTGTTTTTAGATATAGCTTTTCTGGTATAGTATTACTATATATAATTATAGGCCTCAAACTAACTTCAAGGTGAAGAACAATAATAGAAGCGTTGCTCAAATAGCTTAATCTTACCATGAATTTTTAGGGATTTTGTCCAATGAACTTTTACTCTATATCCCTTTATTTGTTTTTCTAGCAACAGCATCATTTGTCACAAAGTGTATAGAAATCATATGAGTGGTGTTTTGAAAATCGGAAGTAATTTTTTTCACTAGCAACCAATTAAAGTCCTGAGCAACCATGCATTGTCTGGGTCAGGACTATGAGTTTCAACTTTAGAAATCATTTTCAGTGATATATTGGTCCATTATCTCAAGGTTATCATATTAAGAAGCCGGAAGAATTTTCGTAATTTTTGTTTGCATCCCGGTTTCAATACAAAACAGTTCCTACTTTAATTCCCGTTCTTCATGAGTGATTTCAGCAATATGAAGCCTCACGCTTACTTTCTCTTTAAAACATAAGATATGAGATTAAACTTTGGAAAGTCCCAATTTTTATTCTTAAATAACAATAAGCAAAGAATACTTTAGAACATAACTTGGACACTATCAGATTCCCAACTCATTACAATTTAATTTGTCATTGCATCAAATGCAAAATGTAGTAAACAACATGGCGATAGATCAAAAGCATTTTCTCTCAAACTACAAAGTCAGACCGACTTTATTATTTTGTAAAAGCATTCACTCTATAAGTTAAATTTGTGATTATCTTTCGTTTCCTGCAACATCAATCATCCAGAAATAAGAAGAACCGTTTTGAATTTGCGAGGGTGTTTGAAAAGGTGAAGACTTTGTTTATCATGAAAAATGAACTACAATTAGAAAGTTTATTAAAATATAA
Source organism: Modiolus philippinarum (assembly GCA_002080025.1). Lineage (NCBI taxonomy): Eukaryota > Metazoa > Mollusca > Bivalvia > Mytilida > Modiolidae > Modiolus > Modiolus philippinarum. Next base: position 165,517 of record MJUU01060213.1, read on the forward strand.
GAGCAACACTTGTATGTATATATGTAAGATAGAATATATTTTCTGGAAAAGAGGTCTTATAGGTTTGATTGGAATTGGACTAAATAAAAAATACAATTTTCAGTGAAAGGTATCTTGTATATATAAGTAATGGGATCATTCTAAGGCATACAAAGCATTTTTGCGGTAAAATGAGAATCTTTTCCTAAGCACAATGTCAGACATATCAGATAAAATTTATGTAATGAAAAAAAAAACAGATTTATTTTTTTTCAGGTTTTTCAGGGTCGTGTAGATAAAGATACTGATTTCTACAAAGGCTGGGAAGCATATAAAATGGGTTTTGGAGATTTGAAGGGAAACTTCTGGCTTGGTAAGGTTATTACTAATTCTTCATTGTTTTGGCAGTAATTCCTAATATTTCCCTTCCTATTTATTTAGTCATATTAAAAAAAACTGCAGATAATATTAAACCTTTTTATATGACAGCAAAAAATTTGAGGGCGTACAATGGTATGGCGCTGTCATCGTCGTCCTGTGTCGTCGTCGTCGTCTGTAAACACTTTTGATTTTGGTCAATAACTTAACTTCCAGTTGACTTATCCTTTTGAAATTTTAACACAGTGTTTTTTAGCACAAAAGCAAGGCTGTGGTAGGTTTTGGTTACTTTGGAACCTCCCGTTTTTAAAACAGGGACCGAAAAGGGCAAAATTGGGTGTATTCAGTTTAACGAATTTATTTTACCTTTTCGGCAATCCTAATTGTATCCACTCTTTATTTTCTTGGTGTAAATCATAACAGTATCTTCGGTATTTTGTTATTTCAAACATAACTTTTATTTTACCTGGATTTTATATTTGCGTTGAAAGTTTAATTGGTCAGTTACACATCTGAAATAAAAAGAAGTAGCCTTTCACATTAGTGCTAAGAATTTTTGTTTACCTTTTCGGCCCGCGATACTAACAATTCTTCGATTATTAGTGAGCAATTTGTTCTTACATTTATTCTGGAACATGTTTTAACAACCTTATAAAGCATTATCTCTAATTACATTCCTTTGTGTCAGATGTCTTTATTCCATTTTAACAAATTATTTATTGGTTACTTCTTAGGCTTTTTAAATTGTCTTTGCGTTTTAGAACTCTCAAAATTTATCCACTGTGATGCATAAGGTAAATTTTGCACACAGACACTGTACTTTTCTTTTCAAAATATGAACGCACACATTTGTAAAAGAGTTTTGACAAAATTTGAAGAAATTCTAAATATTCTTTCATGGGTTTGAAGATAGAATACGAGTTTCAGAAACATTCGACATCCTCGGGCTTTATCTATTCAAACAGGGTTAAATTCTTTCCACATGCATCACATTTTCTTGGTCATATCACCTTGAAATGCTTCAAACAGTGTTTAAATTTAATCGACTTTCAATGATTTTATTACACTTTAAGGCATATGGAAATTTTAAGAAACACTAGAGAGAACTTTTTCCCGCCAAATTTTGACGTCTCGTATCTCAAAATTCTTACATCAATATTCATAATTTTTCAGCTCTTCAATATAAAAGGCCAGCGGTTTAATTCTAAATAAAAAAAAAAAATTCTGAGACTCATACTTTTTTAAGAGAGATGATTTCTCTACTTGCTATTGCAGTACATAATGTGTATGTTCGGATTGAGATAGTAAATATACACACATGTATAGACTTCGCCTATTTGTTTTTCAATATTTCGATAGTACAAAATAATAATAATAATAATTAAAAGGACAATTGTTCAGAGAACGATTGAAAGGTCTTTCCTGCGTCATCATATTTGATAAGGACTTTCATTGGTTTCTAAAGACCAAACAATCACTTCCGGTTTTATAAAAACATCACTATTATGTTGTATTCATCATTCCAAACTTAATATATATGATTGCTAAGGACTTTCATCGGTTGCTAGGGTCAAAGTAAACACTTCCGGTTTTCAAAACATCAATAATATATTGTATTCATCGGTTTTTTGGGCCTTGATCCAAAACGGTTGGTCCAATGATTTTGGACCCATGTAACAAATGTAAGCCTTCATAAGACACACATTTTCTCCAATACATTTGATCAGCTATCTGTTACGATTTTTCTAGATAATTCAGCACATGGACGGTTGCGAAGGACTTTTTCGGTTCCTAGGGACAAAAAATCATTTCCGGTTTTCAAACAAATCACTATTATGTTGTATTCATCATTCCAATATCAACTATATATAGTTGCTAAGGACTTCAATGCAAAAAATGCTGTTGGTAGTGACCTTGACCTTTAACCCTGATGCCATTTTGTAGACCAATTTGTGAACATTTTGCCTACTGATACTTTCTTTCTATCTCTAAAAAAAATTGTTTTTAAATATAAGCAAATTAAGCAAAAAACACCAAAATTGGACCCCGAAAACGGTTTTATGTGCCATAGATCCAAAACCGTTATTCCAATCATTTTGGACCAAAAATAACAATGCAGGCCTTGATAAGACACACATTTTCTCCATACATTTCATCAGCTATCTATTACGGTTTTCGAGTTTAGCTGCTAGCAATGTTAAAGGTTACCGACAAAGGTCACCGATGACCTTAGACCTTTGCATATTTAGATTGCCATATATGACATATTAACAATGGTGGAGGTTTCATACCTCTACGACTAACGGTTTCTGAGAATGATTGAAAGGTCTTTCCTGCGTCATTTTGTTTGATAAGGACTTTCATTGGTTGCTAAAGACCAAACAATCACTTCCGGTTTTAAAAAAAATCACTATTATGTTGTATTCATCATTCCAAACTTAATATATATGATTGCTAAGGACTTTCATTGGTTGCTAGGGTCAAAGTAATCACTTCCGGTTTTCAAAACATCACTAATATATTGTATTCATCATTCCAAACTTGATATATATGGTTGCTAAGGACTTTCCTCGGTTGCTTACGACAAAAACATCACTAATATGTTGTATTTATCATTCTAGGATCAAGGTTATTTACCATTCCAGGTTCAAGGTTATTATCGTTGTTTACGTTTGTCTTTTGTCTAATTTGTGTATTTCCCTAGCAGATTGTGGCATGTAATTATAATTTTCAGCCATTGTAGGTGTTTCCTGTTGTCTTTTTTATTTCATCAAATAGATATGGTTACCTAGGACTCTCGTCTGTTGCTGGGGACAAAATGATCACTTCCGGTTTTCAAAAAAATCAATGATATGTTGTTTTCATTATTCAAAACTCAAATATATATGGTTGCTAAGGACGTTTCTTTTTGGGACCTGGACCTTTGACCTTGAAGCCATTTTGTGGACCAATTTGCACTGAATATTTTTCCTTGTGATAGTTTTATTTCTTTCTCTAATAGTTTTTGAGATATAAGCAAAAAACACCAAAATCGGACCCAAAAACGGTTTTTTTGGGCCTTGGTCCAAAACGGTTGGTCCAATGATTTTGGACCCATGTAACAAATGTAAGCCTTCATAAGATACACATTTTCTCCAATACATTTGATCAGCTATCTGTTACGATTTTTCTAGATAATTCAGCACATGGACGGTTGCGAAGGACTTTTTCGGTTGCTAGGGACAAAAAATCATTTCCGGTTTTCAAACACATCACTATTATGTTGTATTCATCATTCCAATATCAAATATATATAGTTGCTAATGACTTCAATGCAAAAAAATGCTGTTGGTAGTGACCTTGACCTTTAACCTTGACGCCATTTTGTAGACCAATTTGTGAATATTTTGCCTACTGATACTTTCTTTCTATCTCTAAAAAATTTTTTTCAAAATATAAGCAAATTAAGCAAAAAACACCAAAATTGGACCCCGAAAACGGTTTTATGTGCCATAGATCCAAAACCGTTAGCCCAACCATTAGTAACAAATGCTGGCCTTGATAAGACACACATTTTCTCCATACATTTCATCAGCTATCTATTACGATTTTCGAGTTAGCTGCTAGCAATGTTAAAGGTTACCGACAAAGGTCACCGTTGACCTTAGACCTTTGCATATTTAGATTGCCATATATGACATATTAACAATGGTGAAGGTTTCATACCTCTACGACTAACGGTTTCTGAGAAATAAAAATATTACGGAAACCAAAAATCTTTCAGGGGACATAACTCGTAAAAATTCATACCGCACCGCGTCGGACCAAATGTCACGAATCTTCGCAATCACGTAAGGAGTGGAGTCGGGAAAGACGTTAATAATAATTATTAATATTGTTATAAATAAAAAATGAAAAAAAAAACAAGAAAAAAAAAAATAAACAAAGAAACACACAAAAATAAAAAAACCCCCAAAAGATAAAAGAAACAAACTACATGTACAAAAGGTGATCTGCTAATCACAAAAGAAACCCCACCGCCCATAAGACAATTCAGTCGTTGAAGGAACCAAATACAAACCATTTTAGAGAAATCAAAATATAAGATTGAAGTTCTCCAACCTTCTATGGACAGCAAGAAGTTTTTCCCAAAATACTTTGTTGAAGGTTCATGGTGACTTCAAGACGAATAACAACAATAAAAACGTTGTTGCTCTGCTTGTTTTTACCATGTATACTAACAGAAAAATGAAACTGTGCAATGGTAAAAACGCAATATTTCTATTATACACTGAGTATTGTTACGATATTTTGCATAGTATCGTACTCGAGTGATTATCCGTAAGAAAAATATTGCAGATTTTTCGTAATTCAAGGGCGACATTTGTTCAACGTATTATGTTATTAACAACAAAATAAAACGTTTTTGTAATTTCTGGACATTGGTGGTGTTTCCTGCTACCTGTCCTACATTAATTTACCTGTATTTTAGGGATAGTGTCATCTAAAATTACAAGTTTACTTAAAAGGTGAACTGAGTTATTGCACAGGACCATAAAATTTGCAACTTTTTACGTTGCTTTACTTAATTTAAGGGAGATTATTGAGGAACACAAAATCCTATTAGGATGAAATTCGATCTTTACATGTACTTGTATTTTATGGTGGAGAACATTCTCCTTAGTTTTTCAATCTTTATTTAGAGCACACTCAAGTAATCATCCGGACACCATTAAATTCTATGATTTGAACAAGACAACAATAAATCTCGAATGCAAAAACAGATAACAAGAAAATCAAATTTGACCTATATTTTGTAATAAGTAGCAATATCCAAAACCTATTTTTTTAAAGATTCATATACAGTTTATTTAGAAATTCTGCAATACAGCGAACTCCCCTTTAAGCCTAGGGTTGCTTAAATGGGTTCCCTGATTTCTTACACCCTTCATACACAGGGAATGTACAAAGACTGAAAAAAAAACTCCGTCATATTGTAATTACACACATAATTGTAATAACTAAAAACGTTCGTTTAGTTTGCACGTACCAACTACATACACTTCGGCACCCCATTTTGTTTTAAATCAATAACTATACTGCCGATCAATTAATGCTATTTTTAAACTCCCTGCCTTATTTCACACATTTCCAAAACCTATTTTACTTCTCGTAATATTTTACGAAAGGACATGGAGTAAATGAACATGAGTCCATAACACATATGTTAACTCCAACTGCAATAAGTTTCATGAGCTGTATGACCATTTCGGAAATTAATTCCTCAACAACAGCACTAGAATCTAAACAAAGGAAATCCATAATTTCAAAAAATGTTTGAAATGCATAAAACAAAACGAAATCTGAATAATCAGTTATATCAAATAAAGCTAAGGGCAAAACTACGATGGTAAGAGTTAATCCTTCGGTTTTAGAATTTAAATAAATTTAGATAATAGTAATTTAATAAAGTGTACACATGAGGTATTATCTCATGTGCATGTACACCATATCTAAGAAAAATAAAGAGCCTACATCTTTACCAAGGGGAATTGTTGTACCAACTGCACACTGCAATAAAAGACGAACTCTTGTATTAAATATTTACGAAAGGACATGGAGTAAATGAACATGAGACCATACTACATAGCAACAATTTTAATGAGCTGTATGGCCAATTCGAAAATTAATTCCTCATCAGCAGCACTAGAATCCAAACAAAGGAAATCCAATACTTAAAAAAATGTTTATAATGCATAAAACCAAACGAAATCTGAATAATCATTAATATCAAATATATATAACAATAACATTTGCAGATTTTACTTAATTCAAAGGCAAAACCAAGTAACTGAATATCGACCTATGCATTTATTTAATAGACATTAACTTTAAAAAAAAAAAAGGTTAAATTTGTCTTAAACTCAAACCAACATTATCATTTTGAAACCAGAGTGCGAAAACGGACGGGAGGTTATGAGGAATCCAATACACCCAGGACCTATATCAAATTTGATAAACATGAAACCTAATAAAAATTTAAAAATGCATGTTTACCCTTCTTTGAATATAAATCAATTTAACTATGTTAATGCAGATATTACATTTATTACTTAAAGGAAATTCAAAGATCCATGCCATATCTACTCAAGCCAAATATAAACTCAGGATTGATCTTGAAGATTTTGATAAGAAGAAACGTTATGCCACGTATTCTTCATTCTCTGTTGCTGATGAAAAAGCAAAATACAAACTTTCAGTAGGAACATACGGAGGAAATGCAGGTAAAGTTGAACAATATTTTCAATTCTTAATAAATTCATACAATATTACTTTGCTCCGCTGACAGAAGTATTGTCGTATAATTTGTTTCATTGGTCTCAGATGCTCGACGAGTAGTAACTGAAACTAGATTTGCATTTGAAGGCAATAGCCGTTGTCATCCAATCCGATATTTCCATCTTCTTTGCATCTTCAAAATCTACTTAGAAATCATTTTTTTTGTAATCAGGAAAAATTGAAATTTTGAAGTATCTTGGTGACCAACTTGGAAATGGCGGCCATTTTGAATTTTCCCAAGGAAAACAGAACACTTTTATTCAAATCTAAGTACATTCCAAGTTTTATTTGATTACATCAAGCCATTTCAGAATGATCGATCAGACAAAACTATCGCAAGATGAACCCAATAATAATCCGAAGAAACATATAATAACAATATGTCACGTGAATTCGTCTGGGTCGACATACTTTATTTTTAACTCGTTACAAATCGCCTTTTGTAAACAATACTCAAAAGTAGGCTGTCTTTTAATCATTTAGTTATGCAGCACAATTGAGCCGATTTAGACAAAAAGGTCATATGCAGACTTCAAATTAATGACATCGAAAAAAATGGAGATGTGCTGATACCTGTATTTTGTAGTTTGTAAATTAAGGAACGTTAAACATAGTTATACAGTCATGTACTTCTCAACCTAAATTTTGATTACCGTATATATTGGCCGCAAACTCATGTAAGGTGGTATTGCTTGTTAAAATCTTCATATTATACACTGATTTTGATGTTGTAATAGCTATTCTAAAGCTTAAATTTCTGTAGAATAGTTTTTTTTTTTCAGTTAATATCAATAACAAGTAAGGGACCGACCATTTAACCTGAAAAAAAGGGGGGGGGTATGTTTTTTTTTTCTGGACAGAAAACTTTTTCACGTGTATCAACAAAAAGTTTTTTTTCCAAATTAACATTATTTTTTGGGGCAGAAAGCCTTCTTAAGAAAGTTTGTTTTCATCATTTTGGCAGCCAAAATATTTTTTTTCGCATAAAATCAGCTCCAATTTTTTTTTGTTGGAAAAAAACCATAGCCCCCCCCTTTTATCGTTAAATGGTCGGTCCCTTATAATTTCATATCTATCTGTTCAGCAATGTCCTTTAATGAGGACAACCTATGTCTCGTAAGTGCAGATAAAACTAAACGTCTGGAAGACCATCAACTCAAAGATGTTACAAACTGATAGAGAACAAATAACCAATATGATCTAAATGTAAAGCCAAAATCAGCGAAAGACAGAGCACATAATTCACATAATTCACAAAGTAGAATAAAAATCCATTCATATAAGTCATATTAGATAAAAATAACTTTGTTCTCTATCAGATTTTAAACATCTTTGAGTTTATGGTCTTCCAAACATTTAGATTTTATCTGCACTGAAGAGACATAAGTTGTCGAAATGCGCATATGCAGAATTCAAATTTACAGTAACTTCGGTATTTAGTCATTTGCAGTTATTGAAACCTCGTAGAAAAACTATCTACAACGTATATAACTGAGTCAGAATATAAACTTTTAACAGACATGTTAAAATTGTAACATACACACTGAATAAATTTGAAAATTCTATACATGAAAAAATTGCAAGTATTTGCGACAAAACAATATGACAAAAAGATTCTGAGATTGTAAATTTGGTTCATGTTGTCCGACTTCATCCCATCCTGATAAATTGGTATTTTTATCTCAAGTTTTCCTATCTTTTATGTGTTTTATTATCATAACTCAATGCAGTTGAAAAATGCACTAAAATTGCCTTTGTATAGCCACTATTAATACTAAATCTTTTTGTGTTTTGTATTCTCTCTGATCAAATCTTTATCAATGAAATGTTCCTTCATATGACATTAACATCTTTCCCTCGTTTACTAAACAAAGAATTTGACGAGTGGTAGTTGTTAATGCTTTAGATTGTTTTGCTAGAGCACTTGATGACATTGTTCAAGTTGTTTGATTCGATTATTTTGAGTAACGCACGTCTGCTTTGGTCGATTCGATAAACATTTTTTATTGTACGAAATATATAGACAATAAGCAAAACCGAGACAGAAAAATGAGCTAGTCAAAGTATGGTCTCCCGATAACAATATTTATTTTATTCGTATTTGTTCTACTAGGTCGCTGTACTTTTTTCCCATATTCGACAAGTCACATGTTTAAGATTTTCACCCATTCATAACTTTCACCAATAATATATTAATATGCTTCATTAAACTATTTGTGAAAATAGTGAAAAATATTTATAACCATTAACTTATCCTATAATATACTGCCCGCAAGTGAACTATATTTCATTATTGCGTTGATGATGCATTACCAATATTACTTAAAAAATAATCTATATAAAATAAGGGCACATGACATTATTTCTTTCATATTTTCTCAATCATAGGAAAAAGTCTATTTAAAAAACATAACATTAATATTAAACTAAGCGACCATTCAGAACTCAGATTTCAATTTCATCTTTGGTACATACTACCTGAAAATGATCATGACAGTTTTTGATAGCATAAATGCTCATGCCGTCGTCTTAAATTGTGTCAATTGATGGTGGGTGATCTAATCGCGTGTTAAAGGTGTTATTTCAATTCAGCATGATTAAGAAGTCTGTTTACTATCCAGAAAACCCGGGAAATATAATTATACTGCGATTCGTCGAGGATATATATCTTTGAGACCAAATGAACGGAAGTGTTAAAGAGAGAAAATTATAAATTATTTGAAAAGAAATCAGATACCAAACCTGAAAGTGTAATAAATATTGTGTCTTTTTAACGTATACAGATGTTATCAATTGGACGACATTGCTTTTTACAATACTAATCTAGTATCAATTACTACCATCATGTCTATAAAACCAAAAACCCATGAGATAATATCGATACAAGTAATTTAAATTTTTAGAATGAATTAAAATGTACATACTCATAGAACGTAGGAGTAATCTACACGAGTATACACATGTAGCTTGTTTTCCATTGCTGCGTTTATTTTAGTGCCTATTTATGCCCTGTTACGTTTGAATATTGAATTAGTTTATCACATGTTCGGGCGGGAGCACAATTATAACCTATATTGTTAGTTGATATCACAAAACTGCGTTCATTTTAGTGCCTATTTATGCCCTGTTACGTTTGAATATTGAATTAGTTTATCACATGTTCGGGCGGGAGCACAATTATAACCTATATTCTAATGCAACATTTATATAACGAAAGTTTTGATTGGTCAAAACTAACCGTCAATTCCACCATCTACACACCTGTGACAAGTAGGTTCCCTGTTTAGTCTGGTTCCTAATATTGTTTCAAATTCACGAGTTAAAAATAGAACATGAAATTGATTTGTTGCATTAGAATCGCAATAACAGTACATTATTTGAATGCCCGAGGGCGTCAATCTTGATTTGACGGTCAAAATATCCGTTTATAGGCTCAGCTACGCGTCGCCTATAAACTGCATTTTGACCGTCAAATCTACGATTGACGCCCTCGGGTATTCAAATAATGTACTGTTATTGCTTAATTGTTAGTTGATATCACAAAACTGCGTTCATTTTAGTGCCTATTTATGCCCTGTTACGTTTGAATATTGAATTAGTTTATCACATGTTCGGGCGGGAGCACAATTATAACCTATATTGTTAGTTGATATCACAAAACTGCGTTCATTTTAGTGCCTATTTATGCCCTGTTACGTTTGAATATTGAATTAGTTTATTACATGTTCGGGCGGGAGTACAATTATAACCTATATTGTTAGTTGATATCACATAACCACCATAAATTCAAACATTGTGACAGATATTTAACTGATAATGAACACAAATTCTACTTGTACAGGTAATAGTTTATCCAGACAGAATGGGCACTTCTTTTCCACTAAGGACAATGACAACGATACATATGACAAAAACTGTGCCACCATGTTCAACGGAGCATGGTGGTATGAACAATGCCATGATTCAAATCTCAATGGACTTTATATGCATGGAAATCACAAGTCGTATGCTGACGGAATTAACTGGCGCCATTGGAAAGGCTATCATTACTCTCTGAAGAAAACGGTTATGATGATAAAGAGAGTGTAGTAAGAAAGTAAACTTGAAAGCACTGAAATTCAATAAATTTTGTCAGTGACATAGTTTGTTTGCCTTTTATATTATACATTTGAAGAACAACATAAAACACAAATGAGGTTATAGAACTATGCTCAGAGGATTCTCTACAAGTATCAGCATTATGTAAAAGCCCAGAACCGTCTATACAGTACTTTGGTACTGCAATACATTCTCCGCCAACAGAGTCTGACAAAAAGTACCAACAGTTCCATTTATGTATGTTTATATTCAGATTCATGGAAAATTGTTTAACGTCTACTTAGCAATTTTTCAATTAACTTTAGATTAGAAGAAGTTTGTAAAAAAGTCAGTTTGTTGTTAGAAAAGGCCATGGGACTGGAAACTCTGAAAGCCACTGAAAAAGCAAATTGAAATTGAAAGGGGCGGGGAATTTAGCCTTGTAGACGATCTCTTCCTTTCCACTGAGAAAGAGTTTGCTACAAATGTTCTTTAACGTGTAGGAAGAATAGCTGTTCTTCCAATACGTAGATTTTAGATTTTTTGTGTCCCGCAGCCTTGGTAAATGTGTCTTCTTTCAATATCCCGAAATTCCCTCGGGCAGTAATGGTTAGAAACTCAAGTACGCTTCCAACAAACTTGTCTAAGGTGACCTCCCAAGTTAACCCTTACAAAGGGTCACATGATACAGGAGGTCTCTTAATACAGGTAGTCACTAAGTCATGTTTGACTATATTCTTTTCCGGAGAGCATTATCTTTCGTACAGGAAGAGGAAGCAAAACTATTCAAATATGAAAAAGAAAGGAAATGGGGTAAATGTCAAGGAGACAACATCCCATATCCAGGTTGAAACGACCTTAATCTTCAATTTTCTGCACTTCATTCTACATTTGAACCTATAAATCAAACAATGAAATAAACTCTGAAGTCATCGACTTTGAAGAAATCTTACATTGTGAAAAGACGAGACTTTTGAAAGATAGAAATTTAAAGACATCATTTAAAAATGAAGTACAAAGATCTCAAAAAGAAAACTACAGAGTTTAAGAATGACACTTATTCATGACTGGTTAGCTCTCCGGTAGTTATGAGGTACTGCAGTATACAAGTCCTAATCAATGCATTGCTGTTAAACATGGTATCAGGTCCGTTTTGATCGTTTCAACTTTAACACACATGCTGTTAAATAAAAAAAATCTACCAATTTCATGGATTCTTTCAGGAATCTTTAAGATTCTCCATAATTTTTTGATTTAAGAAAATTACATGGTCAAATGTCATAATATTGAACATCAATTAAACGTTGACTACATGAATTAAAGTTCAGAATCATGGCAAAAATTAGACCAGTAGAAGACGGAAGAGTTCATGACAATACACTCACTAAATATACAAAATTACAAACACTACAATCGAATCTTTAATGTGAAATCAAACAAAACAGAGAACGACATGAGATACCCCGTTGTAAAAAAGAGCTATACTTAACAAACAGATGTGTTGCTTAGCTTAATCGAGCTAAACGGTCTTATTTTTGCCTTTTTTTTAAGTTCAGTTCCATTATGGAATATGGCCTGTGATTGTAATTTTGGACGGTTGTAGGTGTATACTTCATCCTTTTTGATTTTAAGTCAAGCATAGATATATCCGTTTTTACATCTTTGTCTTGGTTCTGTGTTATAAATAGTTTCAAAGAATTTCATTCACATTAAAGGCCTGATGTGACTATACTGACTAATAACTTCTAAATTGAAAAAAAATTATATTTCAGGTAAAATTTATAATACTATTGAGGAAAATACTGGAAAATCACATAAAATCCAGTGAAAAATAAGTACATGTGATCGACCTTATTCATATAAAGTATCTGGTGTAATAGTTAGCGCATTGGCTGACGAATCTAGAGGTTGTCGGTTCGAATCATGCATCGTGACAGAAAATCCCAGGCTGTTTCATTATATGTAATGCTGAAAAAATAACGTGCTTTTTACGATTTAGTCAAGTGGTATGTGATCATTGCATTTTTACATCGATTAAAAGGTCCATCGCAAGTGGTAAATTGAAGCGGCATTTGCCGTATTTGGTGCGAATGGCTCCCAACCATGATGAAAATCCCAAATTTGCAATTGAAAATGTCCTTTGTTCTGTGCACCAAACGTAAACAATGGAATTCCTTTTTTCAATCCTTTCCGACAAAATTTTCAAAAAAAAAAAGAAAAAAAAAATGCAGACGACTTAATCCAACACCGAAATAAGCACAAGAAATTCCGTTACGTGGTATGATCCAATTTCCAATTTCCTAAACAAATAAAACCGCATTTGAACAGTTGTCGGGCCATATGAAATGCCAAAAATAATGCCATGAAAGTTATTGCTTAGTGATAGGTTACTGGCAGCCATTAGAAAGGTGAATTATCAAATCATGCAAAAAATAGAATATATATTATTGTCATATCATAAAAAAAATATCTTAACATAAAATTCGACCGAGTTGGGCAACTTTTTAAAGTAAACATTCACCACCGAACGAAGTTGTTTTTCTGTTTCAATCCATTGATGAATTCCTGAGCTACTGTATCGAGTAATGAAAAAAGGGATGTTTTGAGGTGCAAATATTTTGGAATTCAACCGAAAATTCGAAAAGGTCAACATAAACCCCCAAACAGCAAGCTTAATTTTTATAAGAATAATAAAGTACATTAAGTACAATATAGCTCCTAAGTATTTATTGTACAGTTATGCAAAAGTGTTATAAAAATTTGACTTATTCTTTTTTTTTTTGGTTAACCTATTAAAAGGAACAAATTAAAAACTATCAATAAAAGAAATATTCACGTATACCTTTAATTTCTTTATTTGAATGATTATGAATATGTTGAGAGATGAGATTGTGAAACCTGAATTAGGTTTCATTAGGAGAGTGTCCAGAGGATATCGATACCAATTTAATTTCATGGCTCAAACATAAAAATCGCGCAAGATTACTAAAAAGGCAAAAACAATATTCAAAATGTGTGAGAAATATATCCATGTACAAGAAACGGGTAGTCGATTTTGTTTAATAACCGGTTATTTTCAGCTATATTCACGTCTTCCCGGATTTGACTACCGACTTTGACATTTTCCCGGATTGAATCACTTACAATGTGACGGGTGCTGTTAACAGAGCAGGACATGCTTACCCTTCCGGAGCACCTGATGTCACTCTCAGTTTCACTGGAGTTCACACTGTGAGTGCCTTTGTTCTGAATGTTGTGGTTTCTGGTTCTGTGCTTTGTGTCTGTCTGGCGTCATTGTTTTTGTGTCTAACGTCATTGTTTTCTGTGTTCTCGTTTTTGCCCTGTCTTTGGACTTCGATTTTTGTGAATTTCACCCCTTTGTTCCTTCGGTATTCTACTGCCGTTGTTTTATTTTAAGTCAGTTTAAACGAAATTGCGACGTCGCATATAACAAAGAGATAAACCTTGAAATACTGGAAATACAGCTTGATGCAACTGTTAAGCGTATAAGAATTAAGGGATCTGAGTCATTACCAGAGAAAGAAAGTACTTGTATATTTAGTGATAAAACATTTAAAAGAAATCGATTAAAATAAAAATATTAGAAACTATCTATCATAAATATACTCATACAACATCATTGCTTATTTTGAAACAATAATAGATTTCGATTTCAAACATTAAAACAGGACTGGGATTTGGGAACAAGCTAAGCCTATGGAAGCCTTACACTATGTGTTCAGTAATTGAACATACACGAGGAAAATATAAATTACAAAATATAAGCAGGACAAATAAATGATATGATATACAAAATTAGTAAGGACATCAAGTTTTACGTACTGATTAATGCCCGTGTATTAAAATACTTATTACATTCTTCCAATTTTTTTACATACATCCCTTCATTGTTAATTCCGATAACCTAATATGACCGGAAGTAAATAGACGATATCTTTACACTCCGGGAAAATAAACGATTATTTCCCGGTACTGGAGAATAACCGTTTATTTTCCCCGGGTTATGAAAATATCGACTGTTTACTACCAGTCATACTAAACATTATTTTTACTAAGTATGTAATATACAGAATTAAGATGCCAGTATAATTGCTTTAAGGTACTTTGTTAATTTATAATTATGACCACTGGGTCAATGCCTCTGCTGATGGGCTGTTAGTCTCCGAGGGTATTCACCAACAGAGTAACCAGTACTTCGGTGCTGGCCCGAAAACAGATTTTACTTTGAAACTTGCAATATCTAAATTCAATGAAATTTATTTTTGTTCAAAACTGAGGAGTATCTCCCTCTTGCAAAGCCCTGTCCTTAGCTTATTTCTATGCCCATGGATCTTGAGATCGGGTGCATATTGTTTTTGCCCTGTCTGTCTGTCCGAAACTTTAATCTGCCTCATAACTTTTAAACCAGATGTGATGGGACCTTCATATTTGGTATGTGTATTGATCATGTAAAGTTGAACATCATAATGCAAATTTTACTAAGGTCAGGTCAAAGGTCAAGGTCACAGAGGTCAAAATCTAAATTTTGCTATAACTCGTTAATTACAATTGATAAAGCCTTGATATTATAAATGTGAATAGATCTAATAATGCTTAATACAAATCTACCAAAAACATTTTTGTCAGGTCAGAGGTCAAGGTCACCGAGTGCAAATTTGAAAACTTTAACAAAAACTTTAACATTGCCTATATCTTTTCAAGCAGATGTGATAGGACCTTCATATTTAGCCCATATATTGGTCCAAATGTGATAGGACCTTCATATTTAGCCCATATATTGGTCATATGAAGCTGAACAGCATTATGCAGATTTTATTAAGGTCAGGTCATAGGTCAAGGTCACTGAGGTTTAAAGGTCAAAATATAGATTTGATATAGCTCGTTAATTGCAATTGGTAGAGGCTTGATATTCCATATTTGAATAGATCTAATAATCTTAGTATAAATCCATTAAAAACAATTCTGTCAGGTCAAAGGTCAGGGTCACTTAAATTTGAAAACTTTACATTACCTATATTTTTCCAACCAGATGTGATAGGACCTTAATATTTAGCCTTATATTGGTTATATGAAGCTGAACAGTATTATTCAGATTTCAGGTACGGTCAAGGTCACCCTCACAGAGGTCAAAATCTAGACTTTGCTGTATTTCATTAATTATAATTACTAGAAGCTTCATATTCTATATGTGAATAGATCTAATAGAACTTAGTACAAATCCTCCCAAACATTTTAGGTCATTTCGAAGGTCAAGGTCAATGAGTTAAAATTTGAAAATTTTATAATTGCCTATATCTTATCCACCAGATGTGAAAGGACCTTCATATTTGGCCTTTATATTGATCATATGCAAATTTCATTAAGGTCAAGGTCACAGAGGTCAAAAGGTCAAATCTAGATTTGCTTTTAGCTCGTTAATTACGATTGCAAGAGGGGTTGTAATTCTATATGTCAATAGAACTAATGTCTACTTTACCTTAATTTCTAGTGATTGCAATGTTAACAAGCCATGG
This sequence comes from Modiolus philippinarum, assembly GCA_002080025.1. Classification (NCBI taxonomy): domain Eukaryota; kingdom Metazoa; phylum Mollusca; class Bivalvia; order Mytilida; family Modiolidae; genus Modiolus; species Modiolus philippinarum. The sequence goes on from MJUU01060213.1 coordinate 181,803, forward strand.
TTACTACCATGGGCATAGTGTTTTACAAACACATCTTGTTTACTTTTCTTCTTAGCTCCTACAGGTAAATTGTACTCTATCAGCTTATACACGTATTTCTTTTTATTTACTTAAAAATGTTTTGATTTGAATTGCGCTGAAGACATAAATTGCCGAAATGGCCATATGCAGAACTAAAGTTACTTCGGTATTTTATTATTTATAATTTTTTAGCCGATGACTCTGCTGGTGGACTGTTTGTCCCCGAGGGTATTCACCAATCAAGTTACCAGTTCTTCCGATTTTTTGTTTTAAGCTAAGAACTACCTGACATTGCATAGCTCTGCCCATAGCTGTTTGTAACTATTCTTTTCAGCTCCTATTCATAATTTGTTCTCTATCAGCTTTTTCACGTATTTCTGTTTATCGACTTCCAAATGTTTTGATCCGATCTGCGCTGATGAAACATATATTGTCGAGATAGCCTTATGCAGAAACTAAATTCACAGTAACTTCAGTACTTTGTCATTTATTATCGCTGGACCTATGACTCTACTGGTGGACTCTTAGTCTCCGCGGGTATTCACCAAACCCAGTACTTCGGTACTGGCCCGAAAAATCGATTTTATTTCCAATCTTACAGTATCTAAATTGAAGAAATTTTTTGTTAAAAACTAAGGAATAACTCCCTATTGCATAGCTCTGTCCTAAGCTAATTTGTCCTTTCTATTTAGATACTATTGGTAATAAGTTGTCGAAATGGTAATACACAGAAACTAAACTCACAGTAACTTCGGTAATTTGTTATTAATGAATTGAAATAAGTTACTTGTATTATGGTACCATACACTTAGCTATTTCTAGCCAAAAATTTTGTTTAAAAAGGATAGTACAAACATGCATTTTTTTAAGAAATATCAAAATACTGAAGTTTCTGCAAATGCGCATTGTGACAACCTATGTCATTTCAGTGCAGATCACATCAAAACGTTTGAAAAATCCATATAATTTTTCAACTTAAGTTAGGGGACAACCATTTGATTCCCAGGGGGGAGTGCATGGGTGATTTTGTAAATAAATAATTGTATCTTGGTGCCAGTGAAATAACTGTTTTAATCCTACTTGGCATAAAAATAAATAATTTAATGTTGATTTGAAGAATACATTTTTTGTTGCAAATGCGAATAAATAATTTGATGTGACATTTGGTAAAAATAAATAATTTGTTTGAAATTTTCATGAAAATAAATAAGTTTTCTAGGCAAAATCGCCCAAGTCTCCCCCCCCCCTGAAAATCAAATGGCCGTCCCCTTTTTAATGTTGATTTTTATAAATAAATTCAGCTTACCAGTTGGATGAAAAGATTCAAAAATATAGGACACCATCAGTGGCATAGCTACCACGAAACTGACAGGGAAGCGCACCATAAACTCAAAGATACTTATCTGATATTCGTATGATTTTAGCACAATGATTTACAAAGTTCAAGTTTGGTCCTGGTCCACTGATTTTGATAAGTTTGAAACGTTTTGTTAAAAGTAGCAGTTTTTTTCACTTCTCATAAGGGGTAACTTTCCCAAAATCCCGGTAAATTTGACTGAAAATTCCCGTTTTCCGAGCAGGAAAATATTTGACAAAGACTCTAAAAGAGGTCATCTTTTCCCGTTTCACGGGATCAATTTTCAGCAGTATCCGCTTCACATCCTTTCCTGTTTTCACGTGCACTTTTTTGCCACGATCCCGTTTTCCGCTAGCTTAAAAAGGCCAATCCCGCTTCCCGCTTTTACCCCCATCGAGACCCACCGCGTATGGTGACGTGTGCCAAATTCGGGTGCTTATTTTAAAATTTTAGTATTTTATTGATACTGGCATTTCCCCTTTTTACATTTATTTGCTCTATTTTCAAAATCTCTGGTATCAATTTGAGCTGTTTTTTCAGTTGGTTTAGATATTTTGAAAAGTAATCAAAATTTTATGTTCAAAATTTCAGAATTACCCATTTCTCTAAGTTCTACACCAAATTTACACTTAACCTTAGTATTTCTTTGAGTTTTATATATATTATGACAATATTCATTTGGGTATGGATTTGGATGATATTCTATTAAAGTATTTATTTTGGTACAGATTTTGGACCGCCAGTCGCACATCTAATGGCAATATATATGAGAGTTATTCCTCCCCCGGGCATCTATCATGTAGCTTGACTTGACTTGGTTGAGGGTGAAATGCACTTTTTATTTAAATGCTCCTTATATAATGATATTAGGAAAGAATTTTATGAAAGTATATTTAAGGAATTCCTAATTTAAAACAATTGAATGACATTAATCTTTTAATCCGGTTTATGTCAAATAAAAATCTACAATTTATTTCTAGATTCTGTGAATTTTTAGAAGTTTTATATGAAAATAAGGAAAGACACATGCCAATCAGTCGACTAATTAATATGTTAATTCTCAATATGTAATTTATCGCATGTCATTTAACTATAGCAAACAAGCAGAGTTGCATTTTTTCCTCATCTTGATACTGTCAAGTCTCGCTATTCACATTGAGTTATCTCTCATTATATGGTTGACTGACTCTCCGCCCGTTTTAATATTAAACTTTGTATGTTTTGTGTCCAATCAACTTTGATCAGTGTGAAAGGTGCAAATGTTTTATGTTGAATTAATGTATATGTTATTTTGATTGTTGATCTGTTGATTTGACAATTTTACCGTTCTTCGTCTATTTGCTTTTTGACTCGGCTCATAACAATTCTTTCTGTTCGGCAATTTTAAATCTTTTCTGGACTAGCGCCCTATGATTTTATCGGATAACATAATAATTGTTGGAATAAACATAGCCAATTTTCGTCACGTCAGAAGCCGCATAATTTCGTTTCAACGCGGTGAGTAGTTTTCATTTCTCGTCCATTCCAGAGCAAATTTGAAGCGGTGACACAGACTATACCATATATTCGAATAAAGTTATATTAATTTGAAATTTATATATAATTAATACTAATTTTAAGTAACGAAAACTTAATTTTTCTATTTAGTGTGGTTATGGCTTCTATGCTAGATTTTTTGGTATTTCTTTTTATAATTAGATATGATATGAAAATTTAGCTGTTAATTTCTTTGGAAAAGGACATTTTGAAAAAAAAGGGAGAAAGAGGGAAAAATATTTAAATTAACATTGATGATTTGATTTCATCTGCACTGAAAAAGACATAAGTTCTCGAAATTGACATTATGCAGAAACTTAATTCACAGAAATTTCCATATTTTGTAATTCTTTTTTTATCAATTCAGATTACGAATAGAGCACGTGAATCATTTGGACTAACTAAATAAGAAGAATGTAAGAAAGGTGGAGGAAAACAACCGTGATAATAAATTTCGAATGCCACTTGAAATATACCTACCTCTCTAGCCTATGGTGTGTACATTCAACAGCCCAGTAGTCAGTACTTCGGCGCTGACCAGAAAGCCAATACTATTTTGAACCTTACAATATCTAAATTATGTAAATTTTGTTGAAAACTGAGGAGTATCTCCCTCATGCAAAGCTCTGTCCTTTTTAATTTTGGCTTTACATTTAGCACGTATTTGTTATTTGTTCTCTATAAAATTATAAACATCTTTAATTTATGGTCTTCCAAACGTTTAGATTTTATCTGCACTGAAAAGACATAAGTTGTTGAAATGCTCATATGCAGAAAATAAATTCAAAGTAACTTCAGTATTTAGTTATTTCTTACCACTGGGGTCGATGTCTGTGCTGGAGGACTATCAGTCCCCGAGGGTAGTCACCAGCCCAGGATTCAGTACTGACCCGAAAGTCGATACTATTTTGAACCTTGCAATATCTAAATTTTGTAAATTATGTTGAAAATTAAGGAGTATCTCCCTCATGCAAAGCTCTGTCGTTAGCTTATTTTGGCTTAACATTTACCTTTGTTGATAATTTGCTCTCTATCAGTTTTTAAACATCTTTGAATTTATGATCTTCAAAACGTTAAGATTTTATCCCCACTAAGAGACATAAGTTGTCGAAATGCGCATAATATTATGCAGAAACTAAATCCACAGTAACTTCGGTATTTACTAATTTCACAGTTGATTCGTTACTGTCGAGCATGTAGTTTATACAGTGATATTTTGAATAGAGCAAAAACTCTGTCCCAAATGCTGCTAAGTCAGGGATTTGTTCAGCCTTTGATATTTTCATCCTTTCCGACATTCTATGGCCGTCACCCTGACATCATAGACAGATATGACATGTCACAGTGTCCCAAAGAAAAACGGACATTTTCAGCTAGATTTCACGTCTTCGCGGATTTGACACGACCCGATTTGACTCAACCCTTGATTGACTCACTGATATTGTGGCGGCTGCCACCAGCGGAGCACCTGATGTTACTACCGGTTTTAAGAGAGTTCACACTATGAATACCCTAGTTGTTAATGTTATCTTTTTTTTTATTTCCGTGCATTGCAACTGTCACACGTGCTTGATTTGTCTTTGTTTTTTGTTGTTTTTGCCATGTCTTTGGATTCTACCCTTGTTCCTTCGGTATTCTACTACCGTTGTTTGTAATGGCAAGAAATGGGAAAGTGGCAAGAATGATGATCTCCGGTACCACTTTGATCGACTACCTTCTTTTAAACCTAAAGAAGGGGTTTTCATACTTCATGCAGCTTTGCGTTTCTCCGCCCATTTTTCAACAATAGTTCGCGGCCAGGCTATCCCTATTATGATCGGACTACACCGATAAGACAGGACATTCAGCTATCGGTGGTGGACGCCCCTGGGAGCTCGGTAGACGGAGCCCTTAAAACCAATTTCGGCGACTTCGTTTCTCAAACGAGTTGCAAATGGTTAACATTAGAAACACATATTTAGACTGTAACAGAAACTTACTTAGTTTCAATGTTTTTTAAACCTATAATATCTAAATTAGAATTGTTTTTTTAAACTGAGGAGTATCTCCCTCATACAAAATTGTGTTCTTTAAGTTAGCTGATTTTGGCTTTTTATTTAGACTCTTTTGATTATTTGTTCTCTATCAACTTTTGTACACCTTTCGATATCTGAATTTCCAATGTTTTGATTTTATCTAAACTGATGAGAAATAAAATGTCGAAATGACTATATGCAGACAGTAAATTTACAGCAATTTCGGTATTTTGTTATTATTTACCACTTAGTCGATGCCACTGCTGGTGGACTCTTAGTCCCCGAGGGTATTCACCAACCCAGTAGTCAAGTACTTCGGCGATGGAACGAAAACCCGATGTTTTGGAAACCTATAACATCAAAATTAGAATTTTCTGTGGAAAACTAAGGAGTATCTCCCTCATGCAAAGGTATCAGCTTTTGTACACCTTTTGATATCTAGATTTCCAATGTTTTGATTTTGTCTGCACTGATGAGACATACCTTGTCGAAATAGCCTGATGCAGACAGCAAATTTACAGCAACTTCTGTATTTTGTTATTAGTTTCATTTCTTTTGCTAATCTTTTAGATGACCGATAATGAACATTTGTGCTAGTTTTCAGAAAATTGTTATCTCTGGATTTTACCATTCACAAATTCAGTATCTTTTTGACACTTTTCCAAATTTCAATTTCAAACAATGCAAATTTCAAAGAAAAAGAGCTTCCTAAACAAATTAAAATTTCAATAAGTATATGTTTACATTGCATGACACACATCATAGTGAATAAATCTGAGAAATTACATTTCCAAAGACAGAAAGTAGCATTCCACACAAAAGCAGACACCTTTATGTGTTCACACTATGACTTGAATCTATTTGGTCATAAATTATCTTAGTTTTATAGTCTTTATTTAGACACAAGCTTCATCTGATATGATACATCAAACGTTGTCGTGACATTATCTATATGTATATCTTTCACGATATGATAATAATAATTCGTGAGTATTAATCAGGCCGAATTAAATGAACAGTAAGCGTCATCTGTGAACTATGGAAACCCCCTCACTGTCAATAAATTACAGTGAGGCAAGAGAAGCGTAAAGGATTTATAGAATATTCCAATGAAAGTAGTCCATCATGATGCCTCATGTTTTGGTTTTATCTGCACTGATGAGACATAAGTTGTCGAAATGCGCATATGCAGAAAATAAAATTAACAGTTACTTCGGTATTTTGTTATTTATTACCACTGGGCCGATGCCTCTGCTGGTGGACTGTTAGTCCCCGAGGGTATTCACCAACCCAGTAGTCAGTACTTCGGTGCTGACCCGAAAACCGATTTAATTGAACTTTGCAATATCTAAATTTTACAAAATTTTGCTTAAAACTAAGGAGTATCTCCCTCATGCATAGCTCTGTCCTTAGCTGAACTCTGGCTTTTCTATTTAGATCCTTTGGTAATTTGTTCTCTATCAGATTTTATACGTCTTTGGTGATTGGACTTCCAATTGTTTTGGTTTTATCTGCACTGATGAGACATAAGTTGTCGAAATGCGCATATGCAGAAAATAAAATTAACAGTTACTTCGGTATTTTGTTATCTAACACATTCCAAGCACACGGAATAAATGAACAGTAAGCGTACTTTGTTGTGTCTCATCTGTGAACTATGAAAACCCCCTCTCTGTAAAAAAAAAAAATACAGTGAAGCACGAGAAGGGTAAAGGATTTATAGAATATTCCAATGAAAGTAGTCCATCATGATGCCTCATCTAGCACATTCCAAGCACACGGTCGTTAATGTTGTACAAATGCTGCTATTGGCTGGCGATCTAAAATTGATACATCTTTTATATCTTTTTTCAATTCGAACAAATGGAACTGTAGAAGGGGTATGTACAAAGATTAAGTTTATATGTCTACTAGCAATATTAACCATTTTAGACGTGCATTTAAGGCTAAGATTCCAGCCTTCTGTGTATTAATATTTTGATTGAATGTTGTCAACACTTACTCCTTATTCCTTTTATACTCAATTTGAAAATAAAATTGTGATGAAAAATAAATATTGAAAGTTATTCAATTATTTACAGATGTAATTACAGTTCATACCATTTCATGCATTGTACTAACATTCAATTGTGGTCTTTTACTTTGGCGCTAATTTCACTTTCGCAGGAGTTGCCAGAAATCGATATACTACTGACTGAAACAGCGAGGTTCCATTTGGTGAACTATTGTTACATTTTATATTTATAAATATTTTTATATTTTTTTAACCAAATGCAGTTACTCACAATTTAAGGTTGCAATTTAAAAAAAAAATATTCAAATACGAGACTTTTTTATTGATTGATATGGGGTTTAACGTAACTTTCAGCAGTATTTTAGCTATAACGTGGCTGTCAGTTTTAAAGGAGGAGGAAGCTAGAGTGACCGGAGAGAACCACCGACATTGGGAGACTTTTTTGCATTCGACACGAAACAGGCAGCAATGCTCGTTGACGATCGCATTGTCAACTGTTTCTAAGTCTTATACAATTAAATCTCATAT